>KK121257.1:527033-576185 GCA_000611955.2 Stegodyphus mimosarum | reverse complement strand
GATAGATAGAGATAGAGATATATATTCGTATATGAATTTGATTGGGATTAAGTCTACGGAAATCATATAAGACTTCATATTTTGTGCTTACACAACATTTTCACCAAAAACACTGAAACTGTTTTTCATAAAACTGTCGATCTTATTTTGACAAAAGTTGAATGGTATATTGTACATATCTAGGAAAATACTTAAAGAAAGAAGGAATGTACCTATCCTTTTCATAAATCCTCGTATTGTATATAATATGTAGGAGTATTTCGTTTCATATATACTGGTAAAATTCATATATATACATACAAATTCATATGCATTAAATTTAAGTTTCTATTTTCTTGTTACTAAAGATACGTAAAAAAAGCGTACATAGAGTGCAATATTTTCGACTTATTGATGCGTTTGAATTAAAAATCTATTGAAAAACATATTAAGTCTCGGAAACGCCTTACCAAAAAGTTGGTAGAATTAAAAGGAAATGAAATTGTTGAAAGAAATCACGATACTCTTAAAAATGACGATTATTTGTATTCTAATTTGTAATGGAAATATGTTATAAATACTCCAGAAGTAAATGAAAACTCACCAAATAGAAGAGAAACCTGAGAAATATGGACTTACCTAGAAGGGAAAAAACAAAGCATTAAAATATTATTCGTGGAAAAATTGTATTGAATTTCATAAGAAAAAGATTTATCAACATAAGTTTACATTTAAAGATTTTTGAAACATTACCTCCAACAAGAAAATAAATATCAGTTTAATTTATTCATAACATTTGTAAAAATACTAAGTACTATAAAACTTTAAGCAATTCCAGGGTTTGTGAATTTAATTTCGACGTTTCAATAATTATTGTTAGATATTTTAAAAGTCGTGTGTCTTTGTAATGAAATTAATGATGTATAAATATATGTTGTTTGGAAGTTTGTACTCCTCGATGCGGCTACGCAGAGCTCAAGATTATGAAATATATAATCCCGTGGTAGAAGCCAAGAACTACGTGAAGAATGCGGTTCTATCCGGGATGCATATAAACAAAATGTACACTGCTAGGACAACGGCTTGAATTTGGCCAATGACAGTCCAGATGAAGGTCACCATTAACTCCGCCCACATGAGTGATGTCATATTTCTGACGTTTCTTTACATTCTATTGTTGGGTGTTACGAAGTGCGTTCTTTGAATGTACATTTAGTTTTTCGGAATGAAACTGTTTGTATATCTGCGTATATATCTGTATATAACGATTTAATGTTTGTTTCGGAATATTAAGGATTACTCAGAGCTTACATTGCTCCGGAACCCAGCTCCTGTACTTCATAGTTTTGGGGATATGTTCTAATTCTAGCTAATTCTATATTGAAGAGTTAAATCATCTACTACATCAAATGTACCTGCGGGAATTAACCGAGTAAAATTATCTTTTCTTGGTTAAAAATGCTAATTTGTGTCGTAAAATTAAGAGAAAAAAGCTTTATAGATTATTCGTTGGAAATGTGACATCCTGAAAAATGGCCAAAAGGAGAAATATATATATACGCATACATACACACTCACACACATATATATATATTGTTACGAATTTCACATTTATTTGGCTATTTATTTAGAATTGTAATTAGATTTGCTTCATGTTGCCTTAGCAACGCAGACGATTTTTGAAGAGAAAGCTACGCCAAAAAAAAAATAGCAATAAAAATAAAAGAGCGCGTGCTTAATTATTAATTAAATTGATAATCATAACTGTTTAATTTTTAAATTATTAATAATTTTAATGGTCATTTTGTTTACTTATTTACACTTCTTCCTCTTTCCTAACGGTCTTCCATAGGGATTCGGCATTTCTACCTTTAGAAATTAACTCTGAAATTACTCTAATGTTCCAATACAAAATTAGATATAGTCAGATGGAAGTTACTCATGGTTGGAACATGCATGTGAAGCGTGGTGTACAAATTATTCTGCATATTGATAGTCAGAAACTTTGAAGTAATGAAGAGTTAAATCATCTAATATATCAAATGTACCTGTGGGAATTAACCGAGTAAAATTATCATTTCTTGGTTAAAAATGCTAATTTGTGTCGTAAAATTAAGAGAAAAAAGCTTTATAGACTATTCGTTGGAAATCTGACATCCTGAAAATTGGCCAATGGAGAAAAATGACCAAAAGAGATATATATAAGCATACATATGCACTAACACACACATATATATATTGATACATATAATTGCATATTGAAAATATATGTATGTGTGCACATACTCATGCATATATATATATACATGCATATATAGAGAAATTTTATAAAATTCGAGGCATAAATTTGTATTCCTTCTCGAACAGTAAGGAAATAATACTTTAAAGAAAATTTTAAAAATAGCATCACTAGAGCAAATTTACATTGCAGAGTAAAAATGTGGTTCATTCAAAGAACGCATTTCGTAACGGACAACATAATGTAAACAAACGTCAGATATATGACACCACTCATGTGGGCGGAGTTAATGGTGACGCTCATCTGAATTGTCATTGGCCAAACTAAAGCCGTTGTCCTAGCAGTGTACATTTTGCTTATATGCATCCGGGATGGTTGTCGTACTGGTTATCGTCATTCTCAAAAGCCGTGATTCTCTAGAGCATGGTGCGACAATGTGATACACGGAATCCTGACGGGAAATATAGTTGTCGAAGACTTGACTAGGAATAGAAATCTAGCATAATACCTTAGACAGCATTTATATGACGTATTGTATGGAATTGGAGCCAACTAACTTGCTGACCTAAATGAATTCTCAAGTAGATTATACTGACATTGCGCAACAGTTTATACCAGTCAAGTTAATCAGCTGATATTCATCATATGTTTTTCCTAACATGTCAAACCCTGTTCATCTGCTTCGTAAAGTTCAAAGAGAGAACTAATTTAAATTTATATTTCACTTACATCAAGCATGTTCCTTTTGTAGGTTACCACGTCTTACTCTACGCAAATACTCTAAACATCGCCACACAACTACTATATAAACGATAAGTATTTATTACTTACATAATAATAAGTATCCCAAAATTATTAACCGGATCAAAATATCGAAACAATTTTTCTGTAAAACGCATTTTCGGATTTTAATTTACACTTTTTCATTCACTGATGAACGCAAATATAAGACAGATTGCATATTGTTCTTCATACCAATAAAGCTTTGCAGAGGCACTCCACATAAATGTTTCAGTTTCTGTTTCAACAGCGAGTTCACTTCAAACAGTCTGGATCATAAAATGTGCTACATGCCACAGCTTCTCGTCTTTGCATATTACAGTTTCAATATTCTTTCTCTTACATAATACATCTGTAAAGCAGTGCGTCAGATTTAGAGGATATTGGCAAAATTTCTACGTTTGTTAATTGATGAGTATCAAAGCATAGAACAAGTCGTATTAAAATTCATCAGAATTTTAAAATAATGTAGCAATCATCTCCCCTGCTTTGCAAAAAATTATTCTTTAATATGGTGTCAGGTCACCTCTGACAGAAATGCAGTCCTAACATATAAAATTTACAGAATTGACGGATCTGGTGACGATATTTTGTGGAATTGTTCGCTCTTTTCAGCAAGTTCAGTTACCAGATCTCAGGGTCCAAGAGAAGTATTTCTTGTATTACGATTCGGAGCGCTAAAACATCGTTATGCTCAAATAAGCAAGCTTGATGATGGAGCTGGTTCATTAATTCAAATAATATCTTCTATTTCCAAGTACCCTGACATCAGAGATGTTCAATCCAAGAGGAGTATTTTCATGAATTAACCAGAGCCGTGCCTATACATTTTTCCACCTGAGGTAAAGCGGTAAATGTGCGCCCCTATATGCAATACAAGATTATTATTTACCTATTTGTGGGAAGGAATAAATAAATAATATTAAATGATGTTTGAAAGTATAACATTATACAAAACGCGTAATATATATATGCATTATTGCCAATATATTGTTATGTTGCTAATTGTTTGAATTCTCGTTTGAGAAACTAAATAAGGTTAAGTTACTACTCTCTAAGAAAAATCAGAATATTTTTATTTAGTTCCGTGAATTAGTGATTTAATGCATTAATATTTTTATATTTCAGTAAAAGCCAATGCTTCAATGATATTTTTATTTTATTAAAATTTTTCTTTAGGGTTTCTTGGTGTCGATAATGATACAAGACAGTCTTCAGTTGCAGTTGTTGTTGTTGGCCACATTTGACAAATATGAGTATTTAACGATTTAGTGCTTCAAAGAAGGAGTTCCTGATACGGCACTCTGAGAAATATTCACATTTTACGTTTACAGCGATTCCTGGATATACGAATGAAACACCATTTTTCATTTTCTCATAAATAATGCCTTGACTTCTAAAATTATGCCCTGCCTCTGAACCATGGTTAATGAATACCAAACACTGTCATATACAGCAATAACTTCACATAACACGAACATTTGCATAATGTACCTCTCCTTATCATTTACGTAATTTTTAAATTCCTTGAGCTAACCTATGTACAGTATTTCAATTTTGATTTCAGTTGCAGTTAATAAACATAAATAATTATTCCACCGGATCATTGGTTAAAAATTTTAGTGAGTATATTTTTTTTAATTATTATTTTATTTACCAGGAGAGTAATATCTAATTTGCTTCTATTAGTAGTTGTAACTGCTAAAAGCTAATGTCCAAAAGCGATTTTCAAAATTCACTGTTCACTGAAACATTAAAAATATTGGTAGAAACATTTCTGTTCAGAAAATATACCATTGTCACATATGCATCTCCATAAGTGCCAGGTAAGTATGCATAGTTATAGGTATTTTTAGAATTGCCTAAAGGTGGTTTCGCTTTGCGAATGCCAAATTATTACGCCAACTGTTTTTTATTATGGTCCAATAATTGGAATTCATAAATCAAAATTTATGACTAAGGTAGAGACGAGGTTTTGAATTTTTAGATATGAGTACTGTTCGTAGGATTACGAATACAATAATTCTATGAAAGCCATGAATACACGAATTCTATGAAGACCATATATACAAGAACTCTGCCAAGCTTTAAAATTTTTAAGCCAATTTGGCAGCAATAAGCTGTCGATGAACATGGAGAGCATCAGGTGGCAATCTCCATTTCACGAGATGTGGATACAACAAGGCTTCAAATAACACTAGAATACAATGCCAGTATCTTAACAATTATCATATTAGGGACTCTGAAACGTTTTTTTCATAATATAGGATTTAGAAGCAGGCTTCCATAGTCATGTATACATGATGATTGCACGAAACAAATCTACGTGTTAGGCTGTTTCAACAGAACGACCGTTGAATGATCACTGTTTCAATGGTTTCAGAAAATACGCAAGTACTGAAATTAATGCAAATACTTTATGTTATGTGATAACGTTAGACATGGGTAGTGCAGTTATTGTATGTTTTTTTGTAACAAGCATGTAACACTGAATACTTCGAACATCAAATCAAACATGAAACCCAGTTTGATAAAAGCATTACAGATTTACGGGTTCAAGCTGAGAAATTCTGTAGATGCTTCATTAAAAGCATCATTAAGCATTCAGTGGAGGAAAACCTAGTGAGAGCTCCACTCAGCCTCGATTTATAAAATTTCATCCAGGAGATGTAGGGCGCAAAACAAACTTCCGTCCTTTCTCCTTTCAAAATTACTTAAAAGATATAATCGAATTAGATCCACGACAAAGTTAACGTCAAATATTTCAGACACTAAAGTAGATTTTGTAGTTGGTTCCACGGTTTTAGCAGTAATAGCAAGAACGCTCGATTGGTTGATGCCTTTGGAACTCACTGGTAAATCAAATCGCTGTGTTTATAACTATACTTTTACGAAGAAGTAAAAGAAAACAAGTTACTGGACGTTTTATGACTGTAGATAAAAGATGACATTCTACAACAATTGTACACGTTTCTCAGAGCTGTTGGAAGAGAACACTCTCTAGAAGGAACTTTTAAAACACCTTTGCATCAAATGGATGTCTTCTGCTGAGTAATTCACTACTCATTCCTTGCCCGAGGTAGAATGATAAATATAGCTCATTATTGTTCAGATATTCAGCAAACATCTGAAAAGTTATGCTTCCAGCACTTGTGAACATATATGGAGTCAATATGTTTCAGCATAATGCCCGACCAAATACGGCAATGTCAAACACTCTGCAAATCTACAATTTGGAATATGGTATTGCGCTTCATCCTCCAAGCTGTCCTTAAATTTCTCCAACAGGCTATCATTTTATCCGACTTTGAACCTTAGTTTGTACAAGAAGTGCTTTTCCAACGATTCATCAGTTAGGCAATTTGATGCATCAGCGGGCTGTGGAAAACTTCATAATTTTCAGAGACGCTGAGTTTTACAAATATGGTTCACGTGATCTTGCTACAAGTTGGCAACAATGCACTGATCTGCTGTAGAGTACTTACATTAAACATCTAGTTTTCCTTTTTACTTCATTTCATTCTCTTTTTTTTCAGTAGCTTATAAAATCGACCATTTCATTTCCATCTTATCGTGGCTAGGAAAATGCGTGTCTGGACACTTGATGACTGAAATGAATAGCCTGCACTGACCATTTATGTTCCAAACTGCTGACGGTAGATGGAAGATCGCGCAGTCGTTAAAGACATGAATCTCACATGTCAGCAGGACCGTAATGGTATGTGACATCTTTCGCTGACATTCACTGCTGTCACTGATATCTTCATAAGCTTTTCCGACATGCTATCATTTCTATTTAACTAGAAACGATTACCGAAGTTTAGTGTCAGTTCAAGAAGAAATAAAAATTTCTGCTGTGTCTGTGAAGAACTTTATTATTAATTTTAACGAAATAAAAAATTTTCCATTTCATTTAGTTACATTATATATAATATAAAATACACAATAGCTCGAGAAGGAAATGTTAAATATTATTTCCTAGAAACTTCTGATAATATCCACGCCATTTGTTTAACCATTCATATTCTGCATTCATGTTGATAAGCTTGGCCTTTTTGTAGCATGCCAGTATGCAGCCGAACTCCAAATTATGTTTATGAGAACATTCACTAGAATTAGAAAATTTTCCATGGCTTTCGGAACCACTATATCTTAGTTTTATGCAACTGCCTTGAACATGCTACATGCCATATGCTACTTGCAATGGCACAAAGAAATCTTCAGCTTCGAAAACAAAAATATCGTTCACCGCTGAGTAAAAATTATGACATTCACTTTCTTTAGAATATATTTCGCATGCTCCGTAAGTCCGCACTCCGTAATATTTCTGCACTTCTATGTTATGATGAGAAATTTAGTAAGTATGAGATCGGTGTGCGGTTTTTCCTGGCGCTTTTTAATTACATAAATCTTAGATTCCTTTTCTTCAAGATTCATTTTTAATATATGGCTAATTTAATTTTAGTCTCACAATCCGTTTTATAATTAGAGAGCATTGCGCTAAAATTTACCTCAGACGAATTCATTTTGAAATTTGCAGACTGGGATATTTTTTACGTCTCTGCATTTAGGAACTGCTGAAATTATCAAAATGCTCATTCAAGGCGAAAAAGGCAGGAGCTTAAAGAATCTCTGTTTTGTAGATAGATACGTTATTACGGAAGGTTTACACATAGTTACTACAAATACTCCTATTACTTTTATATGATAATAACTTTATAAGGTATTTCTTTCTGCATGCCTGCGTGATGTGAAAAGGTAGCACGCACGACGCGTATTCGAGAGGTTCAGATTCAAGTCCCGGCAAGGTCACTGCTAATTTTTTATGTCTTCAGCATCAAAGTAACCCTACAGTGGTGCTCGAACTAAAAGGTGGTCGATGATGATTCTTCACCACCAACTTGCAGGGGACTCGGAGACGAGTCGGAATCACATAGGGATGCAGGGTCGCAAATGCCGTTGGAGTTGCGAGCTATGGTGCAAAGAACCAGAGAAAAAGAACAGAAACAGCAACACATTAATGGGACAGAAAACATTTTATTGAAAGGTAGCACTACAACAGGTGTTCAAAATTACGACCAGAAGTCGTCTGGCAGGCTTGAAAGCGGCGCTGCACGGAATTCCTTACGTTCTAGAAAATTACTGCCGTGTCACGTATCCTCCCGGCAGATAGAGATATTCGAGGGACGAGGTCTTCAACTGAAGGAACGGGTGTCTCTTACACCAAACTCTTCCTGTGACCCGCAGAAGAAGAAGTCCATGCATGATGGGCCCGGTGTATATCCATGTGGTACCAGCATGGCGGGTCTCCTATACATTACACGATTTACGTGCGCCGACACCACGACGTAACCTTTGGACAGCGGTGGATAGGTCGTGGTGGCCGGGTTCATTGGCCTGCTAGATCACCGGACCTATCATGCATGGACTTCTTCTGGGATCACATGAGAGTTTGGTGTACGTGATGCCCTTTCCTTCAACTGAAAACTTCGTCGCCTGAATATCCGCAGCTATCAGGAGGATACGTGAAATACCAGGAATCTTCTAGAACGTAAGGAATTCCATGCAACGCCACTTTCAGGCTTGCCATACGACTTTTGGTCTTAATTTGAAACACCTGTTGTAGTACAACCTTTCAATAAAATGTCTCATTAATGCGTTGCGGGTTTTGTTCTTTTTCTCAGCTTCTTTGCACCATAGCTCGCAATTATGGCATTTGCGACCCTGCATTCCTATATGATTCCGAGTCGTCTCTGTACCCTCTACACACCCTTCAAGTTTGTTGATTTGGTAGCTAATCACCCTGTATAAAACTGTCATTAAAAAGGAATTATCTTTAAATCGATGATTTACTGAAATTAAATTTTAAACATTATAAGTTATTAAAATGATTGCTTAGTCAATCTTCGAGCATACGTCTTAAACCTACTACATACTGCAAAAACATTACGTTTTAAAAACAACTTTAAAAGAAAAATAACTTCGCTTTCATTTTGAATATTTAGAAGGAAAACAATCTTAAATTGAAGATATCGTTAGTTCATCTAACATAAAATCATGACTGGGCTGTGTATGATCTACATGAAGATAAAAAAAAATTCATTAACAATATTTGGCTGTTCCCCAAGTTACATTTGTACGCGATTATCCGTAATCGACTTGTTTTTTTTTTTTTTTTTTTTTTTTTTCTGCGTAAGTTATTATCACAAAAAGCAAAACACATTCCTTCTATGCATGCCCAGAAGCACAACCACATATTTCAAGCAACAGAAAAAGTAATAAAAAGATCAAAAACATCCAAGCTGCGTGAGAAAAAAGGGGCAAGCAAGGCACTTCTTTTTTCCTCTTTGTCGCAAGGGTCGGTGAGTTTTTTTTTCCCTACCTCAGCCTCGAATATTTCTTTCAATATGATTCCGAGCTCTATATCGACGGAAATCAACAGAGCAAATGCCAACTTTATATGAAAGACAAAGGTAGCATTTTCGGCGAAAATGTTAGTAGCAAAAGTAAAACAAAAATCACTTAAGATCACGTCCTATACTTGGCCCCGGAAGTTAATCTATTGCTTGTCTTTGGTTCATTGCTTTTCTGTGATTGTTTTGTTTTCTCAGGGTCGCTGAAATCGTAGAACTTTTACTTTCAGTGCTTATCTGTTTCTGCTTTTTGATATGAGATATATATATATATTGTTTTTTAAGGCAAAGCAAGATTTCTTTTCCAGTAATAACATTCTGTCTAGAAGTCTATTACGAAAGGATTTTTTTTAGATTGCAAAACATATTGTATATACTTAACATTCTCTTAAGATGACAAAACGGCCTAACTGCATCCGACAGGTTCTAATGCCAATTACATATTTTTTTACTAAAAATATTTTCAACGTTTAATATAGGTATTTTAATATAATGAAAATATGCATGTTCTTTCTTTTCTTACTCAGTCTGGGCTCTTTAAAAACAAAATAATCTGCTGCATGGGTAGAGAAATTTATTTTTAAATTAAGTCAAATTAAACGTATATTTTACTTTATTTAGTTATATAAATTCTAACAAAAATATATTCCTAGGAATAAAAAATAAGTAAATAAAAAATCAAAATAATAAATACACTTTTTGATTCATCCGTATCCGATGATTATATATATATAATATAAAATAAATGCCTTTCAAATAATAAATTATTAATAGCTCTTTAACTCTTATCTTCATTCTAAAAATAATGATAACATTTCTCTACTGCGCAATTTCTAGATTAACCTATGCCACGAAGCTTCCGTAACACTGATGACGTAGTACTTGGGATCCTAAATTCTGAGAACTGAAACCTTTCTAACTCAAACCAAAACCTGCCTCTTCATGAGCTTCCATAATGGATAACTACGCACTTTAGCTTCTCCTGCATGCTGTCTGGACGTAATTTGGCTGTAAATGTTGCCTGGGAGCTGAAACCCTAGGTAAGTTATTGGTATTCTGTGATTCGCCCTGCGAACTTGCGGTAGGAAATAGCTTACGTGCTAAAGAAATCCACTCATGCAAGGAATTAATATCCTACACAGTTAACAATATCCCTTATTGCTCTGGCATTCCTTGATTTAAGGCTTCAGTTAGAGTTTTGTCACTTAATTTTAAACTAAAGGCAAAACGTAATTTATGACTTGAGCCCTTGTCAATTTTATTAAATTTTGAATAGGTGACAGTCACAAAATCATTAAAGGTAATATTTTCGGAACTTGAAAATATTTTAAAAATTTGTCCTTAAGGACTACACAGCTATCAGCACACTCTCTGATGTAAAAAGCCAGGGCTTCGCCCTTAAGAATTCTAGGAATAACAACAGTTTGCCCTCGTCAGTAACATTTTTACTTTCATTTTTTTTTTCAAAAAAAGGAAAAACGAAAAATCAGAATCCTAACTATAAATTATTGGAAAATTAAATTTGTCTAAGTTTATGGAAGCAGTTTTGGGTTTGCTTGAGGACATTTTTTCTTGACAACGCATTTGCATGAAGAAATTTCAAATAATTTTGCACACAGTTCAACCATTAATTTCAATATCTATACTGGAGAAAAAAAGATCATAATGCATTCGTAAAAGAGTCGGATGAAGCTACACATTTTGATGACCTTCAAAGCATTGGAATTATTTCGAACGTTGGCACTTTGAGAACACTCGTCATTTTAGTATAAACAAACGCCGGGTTAATTTTGAACGGGCTGGTACTAGATTGCAGTTTTTAAGCACTCACAGCAAATCTATCATTCGATTTTTTGTCACATTTTCATTATGCTGCACTTATTAAATCACCGATTATGCTGGATTAAATAATTTCGAACAATGGATTTTCACTTAAAATATTTAAAACTTGTAACACACTTGTTTTGGCATGATTCGGTGTAGATGACTTGCTGATTCTTCATTGCGCACATAGAACGACGGAATCATAGATATTTTGAGGATTACCACATGAAGGCATTAACTAATTCGTAATTAAACGTATTAATTCGTAATTAACTAATTACTATTCGTAATTAAACTACTATTCGTAATTAAACTAATCGTAGCCGCAATTCCTATGATGAAGCACAGGGTACATATCCTACCTGCTCAACTGCGATAAAAACTTGGAGTAAGCTGCAACGGATTGACAATAGTTCTCTGTATTATAACTTGGAGAGAGTTTACTACATAATTAGAAAGATGACACTTGAAGGACTGATTTGTAGACAGACGTAGTCGAATTGAGTGTAATCTTTATTGCTGAATGCGTTTTTATTACAAACGCATTCAGTAATAAAGATTATATAAAGATAAAATAAATAAGATAGATAAATAGATAAAGAAATATGGTTATCAAAACTATATTTTTTATTTCACATGATCATGAACATAATACGCGCACCACCATTTTATGTAGAGTATCAAATTTTAAATAAGGTTGCAGTTAGCAACACGACAAAGCACAGCGTCCAAGCGTACAAGTTACTACGCTTTATCCAATATTGCAGTCTGTTAAGAGAAAGGTTTTGGTTTTCAAATGTTTCAGTTCTCAGAGTTGAGCAAGCTATGTAAGATGGATTGATCTAGAAATGACGCAGTCCAGAGAAATTATTACGATTTTTAGAAAGGGATAGTTAAGGGCTGCTGTAAGTTTAAATTGTACTTTTGATTTTTATATATATTTTATCTTACATTATATATATATATGTATAAGATAAAAAATATGACAGCACATTTCTAATTATAACAAGCAATACTTCCTTTATATTCTACATTTTAATGTGGGTATTTCCCATTTCTGTTCTAAAAAGAATAACTGTTTATAATATAATGAATCTAAACTGCGTCATTTCAAAACCATTCTGCGTCACATTATCTTACGTAATACTGTAATGCAGATGTCTTTTATCCAATCACTGAATAAGATTTCTATTTAAACAAAAACTTTATTATCGCTCTCACGCTTCTTCGGAACGCGTTATACACATTTCTGCTTGCCTGCATCAAAGTAATACGTCACCGCTCCTTTCTGCCTATCATCCATCGTGTTAAGATTGCGAATCAGAATTGATTTATCAAGAAATAAAAATTATATAATGAATTTACAGCTACCTACATTTGTCTTAAAGTGTAAATTTTTTATTTATGCAGTAAGGTGTTTCCAAATTACATCTACTACATCGCAACAAAGCATTTCTAATTAAATGTTGCTAACTTAACCTAATCTGTTAAATGGCTTTGTATAAATGAATCAACAAGGATTGACTCCGTGTCAGGTCTATCAATTTTATTTTCTGCATATCTAATAAAAGATGTCACGCATTCTGCCCAGGATCTAAGAATGAATGAAAATGTGTTCTGTGATTTTCTGCGATTTATTAGGTGCTTCAGAAATGCAGTTAATCATCAGTACTTCAAAAGTAAATTTGAGTCTTTTGAACAATCTTCAAAGTACTTAAGAGCTTCAACATTACTGTCATTACTTTGTGTTCACAAGAAGTGTTTTCAACTAGCATATATGAGAAATTTTCATACACTTCAGTTTTGATATCGAAAATTAGCTGACAGCACCCATCATGAGAGCCATTTAATCTGTATGTCTTGTCTAGCAAAAGTGAACAAGGTTAACATATGAGATGATTGGAACAAAATTCAAATATGTGTAATGGTTTTTTTACTCTACATGCTGTGCTTCTATTTTAAAACTACAATTCTGATTTTACCGTTTAATTTATTCATTTATTAATGCAATTAAAAGTGTTTTGATAATCACCGAATAAAACAATTGAGAACGACATAAACTATTTTGAAATTTAGATATGTAATGTTATTTTTCTTTTGGCTTTTAAAATTGCTGCGCCTTTTAATGAAGCAATAAGAAGTTTTGCGGTATTAGCAATTTGAATTTTAATAATTTTGTCTAGTAAATTAAGCAACGAATTTTAAGATTATAAAATTATTTTTTTAGGAAATGTTTTTAAATTTTAAAATGATTAATAATTATATTTTTGTGGTTATTTTAAGAATGAGGTTATTGCTTAAAAGTTTCAATTTTAAGAATTTTATAATTATTTTAAGAATGAGTTAACTGTCAAAAATGAATAAAGTTATTTTAAATATTAGTATATAAAATGGATATAGAAACGGTGTTTTAAGTATAATTTAGAAAATAGTATATAATGCTTAGAATATTGAATAGTGGTATGATAAATATCAAAATACTAGAAATTTAAGAAACTGAATTGTTTTATGTAAAGGCAGAGTGTGCTGAGGGAGTAATTTTTCAGAAGCAGAGGCCTGTTCCTACTTTTGTATAATTATTCCTTCTGCTCTCCTCATACTCGATGAACTCGGAAGTTTTTAACTGATAAAAATGCAAAATTTTCTAATATAAAACTGTTATTTTTTATTGTGATGTATGATGAACATTTTTTATATATTTTTTTATTTTCTTATTATATATATATATATAATAGAATGTTTAGCGTAATTCACAAAGGCCAGTGGAACGGAGGCTTTTAAGTAACTTGACAGCCAAGCATCACTTTAGAGACTGATGAATATGTATCAGTCCGTTACGTGGATATGCTCAATTAGATGATAGATAATGTTTGTATTTAAAGAAAGCTGTGGGGTGCTCAGTTTTTCGCAAACTTCAAACAGAATACTTTAAAATTTTGATATTAAAATGTAAATTATAAATGTAAAAATTAATATGGTATAAAATTTTGAGTTTTGTTACGATTATTCAAAATAAATAATGAGTACAAAACATTTTTATAATAGTATTCTCCTCAAAATGTTTTGAAAAACTTTCTATGAAGAATCAGAACTGTTATGTGGACTTTCCAGAAACAAGAATTTTTTCCAGTTTGAACTCATATCTCAGCAGGACTCTAATGACTTGAATTTTTTCTGAAAGTTACACTGCTCAAAACATATGTTCTACATTACTTTAACATTAATTTAACTGTTTCAAGGCCCAAACACCCAAGACAGTCTCATTCAAACGACCACCACCGCCCGCAAGTGGCCGAGATTGTGATGTTGTTTTTTTTTTTCAACTCCTAAGGTATGCACAGCAGGTGCAGATTTCCCAAAGGCATTGCATTAGTTTATTCCAGATAGCTTGTCCTAAAAGGCTAATGGAAGCTTTTTTATCAGGAAAGGAAAAGGATGACATTTGAAATCTTCACACCTCTTTGTGTGTTAATGGACGGGAGAGGAGGAAATTGCTGTGAATTTCAAAAGGAGTTTCGGGCGTTTTGTTATTTTAAACATACATGTTAGCGAAAGCTTCGGTTTTCTAAGGGTTAAAAGTTATTATTTAGTTCAAAATTTTACGATTTATGTTGTGCAATCATTTAAAAACTACTTTGTTCAAAATTTTACGTTTTTTCAAAATTCTAGTTCTTTCAGTTTGTTTTATACAACGCTTTTCTCAATATAGGCATTTCTGTCGCCAAGAACTTTTATATTTGAAGGGAAGGAATATGCACGATACAAAATATGGCAGAAAACGTCTAAATTTAATTGGCAATAATCTCCTTATATTCTTCGTTTTAAGTCTGACATTTCCCCCCTCTGTAGGAAAAATAATAACTCTTGCGTTATATCACTCTAAACTGCGTCATGTCAAAATTAATCCTCATCATACTATGCTACGTAACACACCAATGCCTTTCATCCAATCAAATTAAAGATTTCAATTGAAACTGAACTTATTTGGGCTCTTCTCTTCCACGTTCCTTTCTTGAATGCGTCATTTTTTTTTTCCAGTTGCTAACATGTGCCACTCGCTTTTCTGTATCGTCCACAGCCTTATTATTAAACTTTCTAAATGTGAGACGTATTAAGCTTTCTAAAATTGGCATATTGCCTCAATAAGGGTATATGAATCAGATTATGCGTCTAAAGAATTACCTTTATCCATTAATAAATTTATGTGAGTGAATGCACAATATATATATATATTTAAAGAAAAATAAGTTAAAAATAATGCGTTTAAAATTCATCTGATATTCAGTTCGGAATAAAAACGTTTAAAAACTGAAGGTCAGAACTACAGTGGCAAACGGCAAGAAAAGGAGCAAAACATACGAAACCCAGAATTGAGCTACGAAATTTACATCTTTCGCTGCATCGTGATCAGAGGGTTAGGCAACGAAATAAATAAATATACAAATTTATTTCTGAACCTATAAGGACGCAAAGTTTAAAACTTAAAATAATCTTTGAAAACAATCAAAGTAATTTGTGCTTTAATTAGTCAAGCCCATATATATATGTATATATATATATATTCAAAATAAAAGTAATTTAAAAGTAAATTAAAAAGCCCATGACTTGCACTGACGTTTTTTGATGATGGTTTTAAATTTAATTTCTGTTCCTTGGAGATGGTATATGGAAAGCTTTCTTATTATTATTTATTGTGAATTATTGGTTTATATATATATATTATTCATAATTAACTTAATTTCTATTTGTCATTTAACTGTCTTATTTTAATTGGTATTTCATATTTTTATCATGAAACCTGTAACTGCATATAACAAATCTCTCTAAACAGTACCATTTTAAATTAGTGCAAGTGCTCGGATTTCTATATAACGTTAATGAAGCAGGTTCTTAATAAAAAGAAATACTGTTCTGAGCGTACGGATTCGTAAGAGATTGAATTCACACAGGTCCGACGATAGCTTGATAAAATTTATTTTTCCCAAAGAAACGCATCAGAATTCTGGAACTTTCCATAGAAATGCTTGTACAGATGTTCAAAGTATCAGAGTACAATCAGTAGTTGCGCTTCAAATGACTAGGAACGTTAAACACAATGCAATGCTAAGTACATTTAAAGTTTAAATCTCTTAACTCAGGAAGGAATTATCTCTCCGGTCTTACATAGTTTTCACCCTGCCGTCGAGATATTTCTAATACTTCCTGCTTTTCAAAATTATTGGACGTCATAGGAGTGCCGGATACAGTTGTAGTTGTATAGAGTAACTACAGTTATTCAATTAGAATACCCAGTATAGTTATACAAGGACCGGACCAAAATGTCGCCAAATTGCCTTTAAATTTCGGGACTATTGGCGATTTCGCGCCAAATGCGGTTGTCGCCATTATGCGATTGAGTTTTGCGCAATATTTTGTAATTTTTTATTTGTTTGCTATTTTCGGCTTACATAATTTGCTGATTATACGGAAAAGGATACTGCTTTAATCTGCATGTAATATGCAGTTTGCTTATTATCTATTTTGATATTCGGTTCTCAAAAGAAAACTCTTACAATTTTAGTAGAACGTGTCTAACTACATTACCTCGGTTTTTGTTCTGGCACCTACCGCATCGTTACAAAGAAGCAGTACACATACTTTATGAATATTATAAGCTTATTATATACATATAAAAATAAATTACATTATTTAATTGCAATTCTGTACACATGCGTATTAATTTAACAGGAGAGAAGATGACACTTTTGTTTCTGTTTCTTCACTTCAGACAAACACAGTTACACCAGTATTCCCTAAAATGTCAATGGAATTCCATTCCTCCTAGTTACGTTTTCGAAGAAGTAATTTATAAGAAAAGAGAATTAAAACAATGTCATAAAAAACTTCCATCTATCTCTGGAAGATACTTTTTTATATCCTTGCATTTTTCTTCGAGCGATGTTTATTTATTTCCAGTTAAAATACTTTTTTAGATTCGTTTCTCTGCAGAGTATATCCTAGATTTTACAAGTTTAATTTTTTTCTTTGTCTTGGAGAGAAAATTGGATTCTGCTTATCGATTGCACCAAATAAGAAAAGCAGGGGCGAAAAAAATATTGATTTTCTTTCTTATCTGATGAGAGAATTAGTTTCCCGACTCGGCCAAATGTGTGACAAAATATTCCAAAGAATGATACATTGTTTTCACCGCCAACCAACGTATCTCGTGCTATGTTATTAAATAGGCAAATCTAATCACGGCTTCCAAACAGCATAATTAAAGATGTAGCTTGCTGCTGAGTTTTTGATCGATATTCTGAACGATAACGTTGCTTCAATTCACTAGAAGAATTTAAAATAGATAGCTTTTCTTTTTAAAAAGATAGATTTAAAGAAATGAAATCTACTTAAGTGAGAATGGATATTGAGCCAAAATTTCATTTAGTAAATATTTGTAAAATTGGATCATCGAATTATAGATAAATGCACTTATAATACAAAATGCTGATTGAAATGTTTGAGGCGTTTAGATTTCTTCTTTCCGCTCATTAACTATCGTACAGATATTTTTATGTGTATAAATGGATGACTGTAAGCAATTTTTGTTTTTAATAACGTTGCCTAAATAAAAAAAATTAACACACATTAACAGATGTTACCTCAAAAGTAAACCCGATGACTGATTATAAATATAATATGATAAACTTTTTTGCCATTAATGCTATTATAGCTTTTGATTAATATGTTCAGTATTGTTAAAATTGTTTTAATATTAGCGTACATGCACTGTGAAATAATACTCTTACGATTTGCCACTTGGAAATATTGATTTTCTTTACCCAATGTAAGTGTATATATTGTTATATCCACCCACGGTAGGATAGCTTCCTCGCAAAACAGGTTTAGGGTTGCCAGAAAATGGCAAAGGAAGACAGAGTTGCCATATTTGGCGAGAAATCGATCATTTGGCGACAAAATTGGCGATCTGCCATAGACGGATGGTAAACGTTCAAAAAAGAATTCTTACGGGTTTGGACCAGAATGTTCTCGAACGCAAGCCAAAAGCTATATAAACCCTACTGGTACGCAGAGAGTCAGTGAGTGACAGTCTACAAAGCGAGTCAGGCAGTGTCTCGTAGTCTAGCGAGTTAGTGCCTAGTTGAGTCAGTTAAGAGACATTTAGTAAGCGAATGGCTCGTAGTCTAGTGCCGAGTTGGTCGTCGAGTGCACCGAGAGAGTCTCTTAGTGTATCGCGAGTTAATGCATCTTCGAGTTTTATCTGAGAGTGTGTTGAGTTCCGTGAACGATCGAAACGAGTCGGGAGCTGTACTCTGGTACTTTGCCGTGAAGCTGGCTTCATCGTAATAGCCTGATAGCTTAAGGCCTGTGTTGCTGATTGTTTCAGTATGATTCTTGTAGTTTTTCGACGCCCGTAAAAGTGTTTGGGAAGCTGTCTTGAATAATACTGGCTAATAAGTTGTGTTTTCATTCTTCAGCGAGTGTTGTCAGTAATCACTCCAAATCCACGAACTCGTACGTGAAGAAAAATGTAACAGTATTATACTAAATATTTGGATTATATTATAGTACTTAAAGTAACAAATATAATTCATTAAGAAACTTCCAGTATACGTTCGTGTGCAAAATTAAGTGAATTTGCAAATTATGTCTATTTTTAAGGAAAGTATTGAACCCAAAGTACAAATTATGTGTACTATGTAGGCTGAAGAATTTTGCAAATATTCAGAGACGAATACGCAGAGGTGCACTTGCGTGTTTGAGGAGCTGTGACTGTGGAGGGGATATAAGCACACGGGGGGGGGCGTTTCGGCGATTTGTGTGCACGTACTCCTTCACGACATTTGCCATGTTTCTCGCAAGAGCTGGATAATTTTTAAGCTATGACTTAAATGTGTAGCCACGAACGTACGGATGACGGAAAGAGATGCAAAGTTTTCGGAAGATTGAAGGCAAGCGCCGGTGGCTACAGAATTCAACGTAACACCCAGTGTCCTCTGCAGTTTGTGCAAACAGTTTTGCAAAACTAGATCCACATCGAGAAGGCGTAGACAAAGTCGACCAAGATCCTCAACGACGAATGAGTATCGTTATTTTTCACTTTAAGCGCGACGACAGCTTAACATAACTCTCACGTGAGCTGCCATGGAACCCGAGTTTCACAGTCCACAGTTGCTTGAAGACTCACAGAGAGAGAGTTGTATTCCAAAAGCCCCTCTCAATATATTATACAAGAGAGCGCGTTTAGCATGGTACAGAAAATATGCGCCTTGCACCGGACTTCGGTTAAGTACCATGCTTTTTACAGATGGGTGGATATTCAGCCTCGGCATCGATTCTCGGCGTACCTATATCTGAAGACAGCCTGGACCAAGATACCATCCCTCTCTCCTCAGGGAAAGGATCATTACGATGGTGGAGGTGTTGTGGTTTGAATTGCCGCTCACTCCTGCAGGTCTTTGACAATTGGTCCGTGTCTGCAATGAGGTATAAAGCGAAGATCTTAGAGCCCTATGTTCGAATTTTTAGGGGTGCAGTACTTTCTGGGTTCTGGTTAATGGACGAAAACGTTCGCTCCGCATATAGCTCAGCGGGTCGACAATTTCCCAGAAAGTGAAGATATTCGCCGCATGGAATGGCCAGCCATATACCCTGACATTAACCCTACAGGACACGTATATAGAGCAATCTTAAAAGGGACATTTCATCTCGCTGTTGCCCACCGAGAATCGACCTAGAGTTGAAAATTGCCTGCTGCTGGTGTGCGATCCACTACCACAGGAGATTCTTCAATTGCCTCCTGTTCAGAATGCCGTCTGGCTGTGACCTGTCTGGCTGTGACAGTATTCCTGCAGTTTGAGCTTTACTGAGAATCATGACTACATGAAATGACTTCTGAATGATACATTTCTTTCTCTGTTACTGTGGTATGATAATACCAGATTTCATTAAAATCTGCTCGTTAGTTTTTAGTTTTTCAGAAATTCGACATAATTCGCAAATCCTCTTAATTTTGCTTACAACTATGCATGGATCTCTTACGTGTCATCTGTCAATTTGTAAGTTTTTTATTATTATTTTGTGTTGTTATTGTATTTGTTTTCTTTTACTTACCTTTGTAAGCCTTGTGTAATACTATGTGGTGCACAAGGAATTTAAAATTTTTAATAATAAAAAAAAAACTATGCATGGATCACTATGTTAGTGTGATAAACTGAAGTGAATGCAGAATTATTTATTCTGGAAATTTAAACAAGAATTTCCAAAAAAGAATGCAAAAAGAAAAAAAATCAAAGGACTTAAAAATATTTTATTTTATTTTATACTTCAGATTATAATGAAAACTTAATGCATGATATCAGTCGAAAATTGAATTCTTGAGTAATGCTAAAATAAACAAAACACAATAAAATCATTAACTAAACATTCGTGTGAGACTTAATAATAACATTTACTTAAACATTTGCAAGTAAGAATGATCACAGATAAAGATCAAAGTATTTTTAATGCTGTAGATTATTTGAAAAGGCAATTTTTAACTTTCTCATGTAGGTAATTATTTATTCAGAAAATTATTTTACTGCGTTGATAAACCATAAGAATTTAATCTAGGATATAAAGAAGGAAGATAAGCCAAATACTTTTGAAGGCACTTCAGAAAATGCTTTTATAAACGTGTAATAGTACAAGAATAAGAAGAGTTTGAGGAAATTACATTTAGTCAAACAGATTTCAATAAACGCACCGTGTAAATTAAAACTTCATAGTTTAAAACAAATGTGTTCATTTTACAAAGAGAAAATACATATAATTATATATATATAAAGACCAACTATCTGCGAAATGTAAAAGTAAAAGAAGAGCCATATGCACACAATTTTAAAATTTCATCTAATTAGATGTTCCTTTCGCGATGGATCATCTGTGCAGAAGTTAATGGGATAAATTAAGAACTCTTAAATCGTTCTTGTTGAACAATACAAATTGCAATTATCCAGCTCACTATTAAGTTACTTAATCTTTCTATATGAAATATTTAGCTTAATATCATCACAATTGCATTTAAAATAAATCGACAGATTCTTGCCAAATATGTGACATTTATAATGTATTATTCAAATTTCAATAGATTATTGTTTATTGCTGAAGTTTATTAAATTATCATTTATCAGTGCTCTGGAATTTATTAGCATATTGTTTATTACTGCAACATGATATATTAGAGCGACTACTATTCATTATACTATATTTAGTGACTACAGTAGTGTGTTTACCGTGTAATTAAAACTCAGCAGTCTATGCAACAGACATATTTTTGTTTACAAAAAATAGTATCATAGTTGTTTATATTCCTGTAATCAAGAACATTTTTAATGTTGATTTAAATTGTCAGCACATTTTAAAATAGATTAGGTTAGATAATTTGAGTATAGTCTCGTACACGAGACCTAACGGCCTAAGAGAAGGGATGCTTTCTTGGAATACTTTTCAGAGAAATTGGCTCCCATTGGCGTTACACATGTGAAAATCTCCGAAACCCAACCATGCGACCATTTCTTCTGCTTAGGCACCCACATTCTTATTGATCGTAGTATATCTTCAGGTCGCACAGATCGTTTGTGTATGCATAAATCAATGACTTAACAATCACAAAATTTTTAAAAGCAACAAATATTTTGAATTCCCGATAGAGCAGTGATTTTAAACTGGGTGGTAGGCCCAGAAACAATTTTATGCTGCTCACCAATATATTTCAGTTACGTATTTGTCATAAATAACTTATACGTTTCGATACAGCATAAATTCATTGCGCAGTGGATTGCGATACAGTGTTTATTAACAAAATAGTTCAGCATTGTAAATATTTCAGCAGTCATTATATTACAACTGAGATAGAATGTAGCGCTGGCATCATTGCACCTTAGGAAAAGGCAGTTTGAAACACAAATATACATAGCATTGGAGACATAAGGATTGTGTTTATATGCGCGATTTCTACTGAATGAAAAAGTAATTGAATGAATAGATTTGCAGTGTCAGATAAATGAAAAATATGATGTGGACACTACATGACTTCCTTGCGCAGCCTATTAAATTACACACATTTTGCTCCATTTCTTTTACACACATTTCCACGACTTTCATTAAAAATATATTTCTCATTCAATTAATTCAATTCTCACTTCGTGACAATGTAAAAATACATAAAACTCGAAACATCTTCAGCAGATATTGTAAAATACAGAAAAAACATAAGACACCAAATACAGTTAAAAAAATTTACAATTAACATTAGAGTTTGTATGCAAAAATAAGCAATTCGGCTAGCAAGAAAGAAGGCGGAGATTCCGGTGCACAAAACGGAAAGTTTACATTTGGTCCCACTCGGCAAAAGACACCGAAAGGGCAGAAACTGACTTAATTCAATACTCTAACAAAAGTTTCCAAACGTAAACAAATCGCAGTTCCCTTAGGATTTTCCCTTTCACTTAAACAACTTTTAAATTTTTTATAATTCTACAACTACTGCATACAAATTAACTACAGGCATAAAATAAACCGGAATATAAGAACAACATAATGCAGAATTTACCAAAATATAAGAATAGAAAAACTGAGCTCACCGAGGTGGGTAACCGAGTAAGTATATATGTAAGAAAAATAAAGAATATGTACAAGATTTTAAATTAGCAACGTAAATTTCCCTTCCTAATTCTAAAAATAGTAACCTCTCTCTGTACTGCGTCATTTCTAGATTAATCCATGTCATATGACTCTTACATAATTCTGGTGATATAAATAGAACTACAATTCGAAAAGCCAATAGCAATATTAACTATCCAATCAAAATGCATTGAGAACCAAAACTAACTCAGTCTCAATTAGATTTCACCCTGAACATAACGCGCCTGCTTTCAACGCTTTGACCTAGCTGGACCACTGTCTATCTGCCTCTTCTATCTTAATGAAAACTAATCTAAAATGTAACTTTTTTGGAATAGGCACATTAAGTGTGCTAACATGATTGCGGCCACAACAAGCTGAAACAAAAAATGTAGATTTAATCTGCCTTTGCCTCAAATTTCCTGTTCATTATGGATCAACACTTCTTCGCCATCAAAATTTCTGCTGGTCATTACTACTGAGTTTGTTTTTATTATCACATATATATATATTTATAAACTTTTGGTGCAGCGGATTACAATCACAAAAGGCAAATGCACAACTACATACTATTAATACATTCATATACATATCTACCCATGTACAAAATTTCAGCTTTCTAAGGTTATTCGCTTTTGAGTTATGCGAGATACATACGTACGTAACGAAAAATTCTCTTCTGAATCCATTTTAAATCCATTTTGGGAAAATTAATTCTTCACTATGTCCATACATACACATATCACACAAAAACATCGTTTAAATGGATTGAATGGTGAAAATAAACATTTTTCCTCAAATATGATACCCGAAAATTTTCGCGATTTTAATACTTTCTTTACATCGTACGAAGAAGTAAAAATGTAGAAGCTTTTCATGCTTGCCGCCAGGGGCAGGCAGCATGCTAATGCGGAACGTCGGTACAATCAATAAATTTATTTTATTTTGATTACTTATTTATTTATTTTAATTTATATCTTATTTACTTATTTTATCATAATTTTTTGTTTACTTGTTTTTTCCTAGTGAGCTGGTATTTTTGATTTGCTTGAGTCTGTCACCAGTTGATTAAGTCAAATAGGTTGTCAAACTACACAGTTCATGTTGCTAAATGCATGGAGATGAACTAACGTACAGTTTGTAAAACCTGTGACTTGTGCTTGCTGTTTCATTTATGATGCATCAATACCAATCATTTGAAATTGTGGATAAAGTTTTGCTTTCACATGAAAATTCATCTTGTTGAATTAAATGGTAAATCGAATTATAATCGGGATTTTAATTGAGTTGAAGCCAAGGCTCTAACAAAGGGTAAAAGGAAAGTGACAGAAGAAGGGCGTGTTTTTCAAGATAAATGAGAAATCGGTATTTTTGCAGAATTCTCAATAACAGTTAAGAGAACTGACATTGCAGATATTGCACAGCTTGCGGTTTTCGTACGAGATCGTTCGATAAGTTTGAAATAGTTGAGAAATTACTGGAAGTAATTTCTTTGAAAGGATAATTTTTGTATAGAATATTTAACTTAAATACAAACTCTAATAGATAAATATAATTTAAGTTAGGATAAAATGGTTGGAATTGCAAGTGACGGTGCAGCTGCTTCGATTGATAAAAGAAAATGCAATAGCCGTAAAACTAAGAAATATAGTGAAAAAAGGAAACTTTTCAGAGTAAGTTTTACGCTTTAATTGCATTATTCATCAAGAAACTCTCTAAGACAAATTTTTGCAAATAGATGACATCATGGAAACGGTAGTTATAACAGTAAACTTTCATCCGTGAACGAGATCTGAATCATCGAGAATATGTTGTATTGCTCGAAGAAGTTGAAAGTGAGTCCCGGAGAAAGGATTTATTATAACGAGGTGGAGTGTTTAACTCGAGGAGCTATATTAAAAAGATTATTTGATTTATTAAATGAAATCAAATTTCCATTATGGAAAAAAGCAAAATCATAGATGAGCTACATAATGATACATCAATTGCAGATTTAGTATTTCTTGTTGATTTATGCAGCCGTTTAAATATTCTCAATAAAGAGCTGCAGAGAAGAGTTACACTTATCACTGACATGTATGTTTCTATAAAGTTAAAGTCTTTTAAAGTTAAATTGCAAACATGGGAAACATAAATGAAATTAAAAACATCGCTCATTTTTTATGTTTTAAAGCCCGCCTTGGTATGAAATGTATTCCAGATGAAAAATCCCAAGAATACGCAAGAAAAATAAAAACATTAAGACAGTAATTTTGAGGTAGATTTAAGACATTTAAAGATCTGGAGTACGATTTCAAGTAATTTCCATTACCATTACATTTGGACTTTAAAATAACGTTTTAGGGATTTATATTTATTTTAACTAAGGAGTTAAGTTTAATTTTATG
Source organism: Stegodyphus mimosarum (assembly GCA_000611955.2). NCBI lineage: Eukaryota > Metazoa > Arthropoda > Arachnida > Araneae > Eresidae > Stegodyphus > Stegodyphus mimosarum. The sequence goes on along the minus strand of KK121257.1, from coordinate 550,902 downwards.
TTTACTTGCCTATAATCCTTCATTTTCGCTAATTGTCAATGGCAGACTATTTAAATTTGGTAGCGCGCGTGAAGTAATGCAAATTCGATCTTGAACAGAAAAGGTTTAAATACCGAGTTCTAGAAGGGAATGTTAGAGGGTTTGGCAAGCGCTGTACTTTTGTAGCGTGAGCTGCTGTTCTGCATTTATTGCTGGTTAACGTGGCCTAACAGCTATGACTTTGCTGCCACTAGATATTCGACGCGGTTTTAGGAAGCAGGATTATCTGAGTCCTGTAGTGTAATACTTGTACTTTATAGTGTACTACTTGTTAATAGCTTCAGATTTTTAGTTTAGTTCTTGTTGTTTCAGTTCCCGCTAGAATGAGGCGTTGTGTGTTAGCATCAATTCGACGCATTGTAAGTTTTAAAAAGTTAATAAAGAGTTCTTTTTTCCGCTTTTCTGTGTGGTTTCTACATGTATTTCAGCTGCCACTACGTGTATTTCAGCAGAAGGTAGACTAGTGGATCTTACAACGTACTAGAAAATTCACGAACAGAAATAATTAATTTACAGCGTGATAGAAATCTTATTCAAATATTTGCTGATACAGACGCGATTAATCTTTATTCGAACATGTCAAAAGACAAATATCCTCAGTTAGGAATTTTTGCAATGAGAATTATCGCTTTCTTTGGGAATGCATATACACATTAACAGTTTTCTCACAGCTGAAAATTAACAAAGATCTCAATTGACAGATAACCATCTACAATTATAGATGAAGACAGTTTCTAGAAAAATTTTTTATCAAGGTTACAAACATTACCAAACTCGAAACTCCACAAAGTGTAAGATGTAATAAAAATTAGAGTAATTTTATAATTATTTACATACAATCATAAGTATTTTTTCTGCATGTATCGATAAAACATTTAATACATAAAAGAAAGGGAAATTTGTTCTCCATAAATTTAGTAAGTTTTCATAGTTTGTTTCTGTTGAAAGAAATTTATTTAATGGTTAATTCAATGTATTAGAAAATTATTTGAAATAAAATTAATTCAAAAATGTGATATTTAGCTGAGAATACATTTGAATTTAAAATGCAACCACAGGAATTTCTTGCAAAGAGAAAATAATTAGGATAAATTGGAATGTTTTGGCTTTGCATGATTCTTATTAATCTTTATGATTATTTTGATAAATATTTAGGAAGCTAAATTTTAAAATTTATTCAAATTTTATCAAAAATCGTCTAGCAGCCAACTGTTCTCACGTCATGTATTCGAACCGCCAGTAGCTTTCAAGTCGTATATTCGGCTCACATGCAGTTTCAGATCACTGCGATACAGTATCCTTTTCTCAGTTTGAGATATAAGTGTTCAGTTTTGTTAATAAGACAAAAAGCTATTTTATTCGCCACTATATTAATTAAATATCACTTTTTTCGCATTTACGAAACATTCAATTCATCAACAAAATCTCAAAATCTTTAATATCTGCATATCTTTAGAATTCCCAATTCAGCGCTAAAATGTTACCGGAAATTTTTTTGTATTCGCTATGTTGTTTACATTTGCTACATTATTTCTTAAAAAATAATACATAGCCATAGCATAAACTGAAAATACATTCAGTTCTTAAGAATGTAATTCGTTGTTCTCAATTACATATTTATCTAAATATCCAATTTCAGAAATTTTGATTTCCTCATAGTATATACATATATATATGTAAAATATAAAAAATACGATTGCGTTTCTCTACATGAACAGGCAACCTCTAATTAACTGTCCGCAATTTCAGGATCTTCTTCCTAAGCCAGTACTTTCGAGAACACTCTAACATGTTATGTAACCGCCAATATAAATAGCTCTACCTGTGAGATCGCTGCCCGCTAACACTGCTATTTAGAACGCTCTCTGCTTGGTCCCTTTTTCCTTATCTTTGTTCAATTATGACGCAAAATTATTAAATTGGATATTACCTAATTTAAATTACTATGGACATATAATATGGTTTTCTTCGTTTAAAGAAAAAATTATCGGCCATTTGAATTGAATAAAGATATGGAGTTTTAAAGTGAAACTCTTCTGTGTCTTCAATTCTTCTGCCTTCCACTTCGCAATGACCACACCCGGACTCTGCTTCCACTCTGCCATCCCGACTGTGTTCCGAAAACATGACTTATATATATATATATATAAAGAAATTCCCTTTGGAGCTTCATTTAAAGTATCATTTCTAAACTAAATGATTCACTACCAATTCTGGCCAATCAGCGGCCGAGCGGTAAAGTCGCTGAACACTGTTAGTTCGGTCAAAGGTTCGAATGCCGCGAACAGCATCGCTGCTGAATTTTCGTTGTTTTCCCCAGGTGTAACGTTAATACCTAGAAGGTTTCTTTAAATCGTTTTCCACAAAGGTAGTATCCCTTTCCTTAGGCAGATAGCACTCGAAGCTTTCCGGTAGTCACATAAACCAAACCAAACAAAACCACTATCAATCCTTTTTGAAGTTTAGCCAAAATTTACTATGTTTATAGAGTTCCAATCTCATTAGGAGTACAAACTAGAGAAACATATCTTGTAATAACCCCCGATCGTAGCATTGAACGAAATTAAAAAGAAAATTAAAGAATGAATGACCATTTTTTTTCGACTGTTGAAAGGGGTACAAGCTAAAAGAATTTGAACAGTCTGGGTATTTCCATTGTAAAGTAAATCACAAACGTAATTTCGTTGTTCCTAAAACTAGCGTACACACACACAAAATATAGAACGCATAAGGAAAAGTGCTAAATGGTGAAATACAAAGCACCTTGGAATAGCTTTCCACCAGCTGGAATCCTAGCTAGTGAAATCTCTGTAGAGAAAGAGACATACTGCAAATAATGGGTTAGATAAAGACGATCGTTAAGCATTTCCCTTCAGGAAGTAAAATGTCAATATATTGCAAAGTTTTAATTGAATTATTTGAATAAATATTCTACCTCTAACGAAATTCGAGGAAATAAATTTAAATGAAATGCATCAAAAATGCGTATAATCTAATATTCTTTACAAGGAAGTCATGTGGTGTCCGCATCAGATTTTTTTTAAATATGTCGAAATGATCCTGGATACACAGATTTCGATGTGTCGTGTATATCTGCTCGACTGTTGGGGTAAAACAAGATCACCATTAACAATTTGTTATCGTTGAAAGTTCGATGTATCTCAATTTTATACCTCATAATTTACAATATTTAACAACAATACTTCCAATACTGCTGAAATTTCAGACTGCATAATTTGTTGCTGTAAATAAACTTGAATTTAATTAAGTTTGCCCACAAAAAGCATACGCTGCCCTAAAATTTAGGATTCTATATTCGCCTTTCAGTGTCCAAAGCCTGTACGCTAATGTACAGAACAGTGGCTTCAAAATGACTGTTGCAGCGAGTTATTTTCTTACAAAACACATTTATGACTATCTAAGCATCGAAATAGTATTCGTAATCGTCCTCAGTCAACTCACCTAACGCTTCGTGAATTTTTCTCATAGCCTTAACTAAAAATGCAATTTCTTCATTTAACTGAACTTTAACTAAACTAAGCAACGTTGTGATGCATTCTCTAAACATTACGCCAAGAAACTTCTTCAGATACATTTCTGAAAATGGACTGAAAGCTGAACTTGCGATTTCAAGTGGCAAAAAATATCTCGAAACTGTACAGGTGTAACTATGGTAAAAAGGGACGAATGCTGTTTTTTAATGACTTATGCTTTTAGTTGACCAGAAGTTGAACATTATACAGATGGATATGTATTCATTTTAACTGCCTAGATGGCGCAAGAATATGTGCACATTATTAAAACTAATGTTTCCTGTAAAACTTCAACTATCTTGAATCAAGATTTATGAATATATAACGAATTTTAAAAGATTTGCCGGAAGAAAAGCTGAATGCATATTTAATGTAACGACCACATATTTAATGTAAGTTTATGTTAAGAAATGTTAATGATAAAATACAGCTTAAAATATTCTCATACTTCGGGAGAAAAAGCACACATTATAAAACTCTGCCGTTTAAATATTCAAAGTTTTATTCATTAAACATTATGCTACCTTTTTTCCGCTTATACCATATCTTCCCTTTTGTTCTAATTTCAGTTCTTGAAAAATATTAAGAATTGAATTCATTTTCCTCGTTTTTCTTATTTCTAACGTTCTTAATTTCTGTGCGTGTGTGAGGTTTTCCACTTCCAAAAGAGAAAAAAAAAATTAAATAGCGAGGCAGAAAATAATAAAACTTAACCGATTCAACTTCGTGAGATAAATTTACAAAAAGCAAAACAAAATTAGGAAACGGCTAAATACGGAATATGAAGAGGGAAAAGGTATTTCATTTTCTTGATTACAGATTATTTCTGCTGTGTTAGTTTTCTTACTTAGAATCCCTTCGCTCTCATTTATTTTTGGGCAAATGAAATAAAAAATGTGTACATAAATTTAATAAAAATGTACACATCTAAATCTGGTCTGTCTAATTACATATTTTTGTATGTATTAAATAAAGAGTTTGAAATAAAAACAATATAAAATGAGCAATGTAGAATTTTAATTAATTTTCAAGTCACAGTTGCAAATTAATGCGTTCTTTATATATTCAATTTATAATTAAAACACAAAATTTATATGATACAGGGGAATCTCACGTAGATGACCACACCGAGTCGTCATCTTCGAGAGATGATTTGCAATACCAATGTTAAGCTCTCAATACTTTTATAGGTGGTAGTTTCAGAGGTGGTCCATCGCATGTGCATGCATGCGTGCATGGGTACTTGCAGTATTTCCAAGTAATAGTTAAATTCAATCTATCTTGAACACTCGGCCAAATATGTATAAGTCCAGCATCAGAAACGATAAAATAAATCTAAAAAAATAAATATACTTTTGAAACTGTGATGATTTTGGCCTCATGAAGCCTTTTAGTAAATATGCATCTAATTTTAATTTTTATGAGCGCGCTGTTAAAACAGGAAGATGAAAGTTGTTTATATGCTTTGCAAAAAATAATAATAATAATATGTTAAGTTATCTCTAGTCAAAAAATCAAGTGACATATACCATTTTACTCTGCCGTTATAGAGCCAATATTTAACAATCGCATAAAATACACGAAAACACTTCCAATTTTTTAACCTCTGCAAATGGATCTTCCTGTCACGTCCTGTCCTGAAAGACGCTTTTGTGGAAGTTGCATTCAAAACATTAAATTCATAGTTATATTTACTAATATTTGTTCTTATTGTTTAAACGCTTTCATTAAATGAAATTGATATGATCATATGAGGATGAATTTTAATCTATTTCATTAATGTAATTGTTATTTTATTATATTCTCTAAGTATAAAAATATAAAGTTTTAATATATTAAAATTTCTCACATAACCACAATTTTCGTAGCAAATATAAGAACAGAGTTTTATCCTCTAAACGAAGTACGATCTGTTCGGCATCAAAATCCATCACACGCAAAACAGTTTTTATCCTTCCTCTCCCATCGTACTTATTATACATGCAATATACTTTACTGACTAATTTCTCTTTATTTTACTCTAGTCCTATACCTCAAACAAATACTAAAGAATGCATCATCAAACCTACAAAAATATAAATATTAAAGGGCTAATGCATCGTAAAATATGTCGCACATACAAAAAGCTGAGCTTGAATGCAATTCCCATTGATTCCATGGTAAACGTATAGTGCCCTAGTCTGTTCCAAACTTTCAACAAAACATTACATTGACTTGACATCAATAAAATTATGTCACGGAGGGGACTGAGTTGCTGCTTGAGAATGTATTAGTATACTAATGATAGAGCGGCAAACACAAGTATTTTGAGCTGCGTCCAAATCTATGCAAACGCAGCGACTACATGGCAGGCTTCAGGGTTTTCCTAAAACGCGATGTAAAAAGGAAAAAGTTTTCTTTAAACCATTATGAAGAAAGGTACTCTTCTCCTTAAAGAAGACGCAGTTTTACTTTACTACTCTATATGTTCAAAAGTTCCTGAGTTCTTTCGTAAAAGCGGGCTATTTGATTGTATTTTTATTCTTTTTTTCTTCCTTCGTTTCGTTGTATTTTCTCCATGTATATCCGAGATGCTATCTCAATTTTATACTATTAAATAAGATCTTACTTCCGGAAGCAGATAATAGCCCAAAAGATTAGCAAGATGATCCCAAAATGAGAGTTTTGATGAGTAAGAAAAGGGTTAATGAAAGTTACATTTTCGTTGGGAACAAACTTTATTGTTGATTTCACTGAAAAAGGAACAAAACATACGTATATATTTTATGATCAAGTACTATGGAGCCTTTTCAATATCATGTCTATTAATTCTTGGTAGGATACGGAGCTCTTTTCCTTCATGCAAAAATTATGGTAGAGTAAGTTAAATTCAACTATTGTTTGCCATTTGGATATTCTTTACGCCTGGCTGCATAAATTAAAAAACATTCTGTCAAGGGATGTATTTAAAAAAATCAAAAGGTCAAGACATTTTAATAATTATTGAAAATAGTTATTGTTGGGATGGCCTCTGGAACTACTTAAAGAAATTCAATCCTTCAAGTACAAGTCCGCCTAAATATCGGCACAAATATACAAACTCTTCAATAAACTGTCTCTTGATTGCACTCTCAAAAAATGAAAGCTAGATTCAGGGCTTGCGCTATATTCTGTTTTACTTTTAGCTAATGGTAAACTTCCTCACCTTTCCAAAAATGCAACTTTACTCTGATGTCGTTGCAAATCGAAATGGCTTAAAAGGGAGAAGCAGTTAGAATTCTACATGAAGACGTACTGAGCCAAAATTATCACGTTTAAAGTACACCAAATAGTAATAAAAAGAAAAACAGAAATTATATGACAGATACATAATCTAAATAAAACAGAGATAATATATATTGAGTGTCATTTAAACCGGAGAAAACGAGTGCATGCTGGTAGATTAGACGTGATTTAGACGTCTGTGGATGGGGATACTATTCGAGACCGTGACTAATAAAAATAATGTAACACTTTTTTTCTGTTGCAGAAATCATTACACGTATTTCGCAAACTTGATCTGCATTCATATGCTACAACACAGAGTACATTTCCATACTTTTATACATTTTTTACACGAAACAAATACAAAATGCTCATTTATACTTTTTGCTTTTGTTTCTTAAAGAGAAAATTAATTTTCGGATTCTATTATTCATTGAAAACTATTATTAATACTGATCTTATTTAAAAGAGAAATGGCATAAAACGAACTTTCATAAAGCAAAAGATACTTGCTTATTTTGATGTGGAACATACTAAAAATTCCAATTTACTAAAACCAACTATTTACCTCACAAAGCGTAATGAGTCTTTTACTAGAAAACCCAATGTTAGTGGCAAATGGATGAATTATTTTCCAAATCTTTTTAAAGTTTTCGCATTTTTTGAAATAATTACAAATAACGCATGTAAAACTAATTAATCTTCGAATAGTTTTTTTATGGTTCACGCAACATACTTTTCCTTTAAATTAAATTCGAAGAGAATATTTAATTTTACTGAAACTCTCGTTTTCTTTTTCTTAGATATGAAAAATTTCTATATACTGATAACTATTTATTATTTCTATGCAAAGGAAAAAACAGCATTATATGATATCAGTCTTAATTTGCAGCCGTTGAGTTTTAAAAACGAATGCAACTTTAAATAATTCTTATCCTATGTCTTATTTAATTTGCAATTACCCTTTAACTCTTCTTTTTAATTTGTTTATTTCCCTTTTCCATACTAAAATAATAACAACATTTTGGAAGTCTGTCTATTCTTCGGACAGCTCTCTTTCAGGCTAGCTATCAAGTTATTTATTGAATATGCGTCATAAAAATTTTTAAAAAATATATTAAAGGACGAGCGCTGGTCTTACGAAAGCTGAGCTAGCTGTGTTAAGATATTGCTGTGTACAGGAATAAAATCCGTGTGTTCGTCAGAAAATGAAATACAAGTGTGTGCCCGGATTGCTGCTGCTACAGTCACTCAGACGTTTGAAATAACGGAAAAGGCATGTATGTTTGTAAGCTTATAGTATCTGTCCTTCAACGGAGATCTCAAAATATGTGGCGAGCCGAAAGTCTTCTCGAGAGTTTGTTGGTAGCAGAAGAAGGATGGGACATCCTTAGACTGCCCTCACTCTCGGAGTATTCTTCCTTAAAATTGGGGCGTAACTGCACAATTAAAACTGATTTATAAAAGGATGTTGAAATAAAGAGTTCTTATCTGATGTCTTTTCAATCCCAGAGTGGACTACTTAAGCTGCTGGCGGGATTGTACTCGCACGGCCAATGGTGAAATTACTGGTGTCCTATCCACCTGTATCTGTACCTGCTATATCTATTAGGCACCATCCTTGCGACATCAGTATAAAATTATACAATTATGTACACGCACACACACATATATACACTGGTGTGCAAAAATTAAGGACGAGACGGTTTTTTCAATATAACTTTGTACAAAAGCTTTCCAAATCAACACATTTAATACCGTAAGATCCCCAATACGTAAGGACATGAGTAATGTAAGCAACACTTACTAAAAGAGAAATCAGAGGGATAAAAAGAAGCTTTATTGAAAAAGTAGCATGGAGCGCAATGCGACTGAAGGCCGAAACATCCCTGTGATGGGTGTCCAGCAAGAAACATCCGGTCTTTAATAGGGGATATGATCTCCCCTGACTGCTAGGCAGGTTTCACATCATTTGTGCATGCTGGATATGTGGTTGTTAATGAGCTGTTGAGACACTGCTGCTCGTTCCTCTTGTAGCACCAATCGCAGTTTCGGAATCGTTACTGGCGATAAGTTACGTGCTGCCACGGGTCTCCCTAGTAAGTTCCGTACATGCTTGACGGGATTTAGATCCAGAGACCTTGCCGACCAATCCATGTGTTCAATATCTTCACTCTCCAACAGCTCTTCGACAGTAACTGTGCGATGAGGTGGAGCGTTGTCGTCCATGAAGAGGAACTGAGGACCCATAGCCCTTGTGAAAAGACGCATGTAAGGAAGAAGAACCTCGTTACAATAGCAGTCCCAGGTGACGAACCTCCTTGGGAGATATGAAGGTCGGTCCGGCTACCAAGCATTATGTCTGCTCGAACGAGAACTCCGCGACCTCCAAAACAGTCCCTTTTGATGATGTTGAAGGGGTTATTGCGTGTTCCCCGCTCTGTCCAGATGTGTATGTGTCTAGAATCGCAACTCAGACTAAATCTGCTCTCATCTGTAAAGAGTACTCGTCCCCATTCATTGTCTCTCCAATTCCGGTGTTCCCGGCACCACAGAGAACGCCTTCTCCGATGGGCAGGCGTTAGAGGTACACACCGTACAGGGCGTCGTGCAAACAGACCACCACCGTGCAGTCTTCTGGCCACGGTAAAACGCGATATCGGTCGTCCAGTCGCCTGTGTCGTGTGTCTAGCGATTTCTCCCGCTGTCTGCCGCCTGTTTCTTCTGGCCTGTAAGGCAATATACCGGTCATCTGCGGGTGTGGTTCCTCGTGGACGACCACTACTAAACCCCCGGATAGCTGTTCCTGTAGTTTGAAATTGTCTCCAAAGTCGTGAAACGACGCTGTGAGCAATTCCGAACTCTGCAGCCACACTTGTCACACTGCGGCCTTCCTCCAACTTCCCAATGATTTGACCTCGGGTAAAAGCATCCAGATTTCGTCTAACAGATTGATTATTCGCCATTTCTCGCTGAGGCAGCAACTCGGTGTGATTTTAACTGCTATACGGCGTGCAATCTCTTTGCCAGAAATACTGATCTTACACCGACAAAATGCTTTATACTACTCAGACAATCCCCCATTACGTTTACCTGCATATCTGCGCATGTGCTACCGTACATCACCTTACTTAATCTCCTGATTGGTCTTTCTGTCCGCTCTGCCCCTTCGTTCAGCTGATATGCTAATTTTTCGACTTCGCCCTTAATTTTTGCACACCAGTGTATAGTGTGTGTATATGATATTTTCGAAGCACAGTCGCGATGGCTGAGGAGCACGGTGGGAGAAAGGAGTTGACATCAAACTATATTTAGCCAATTATCGTCTTTATTTCCAGATTTCCAGGCACAATAGAATAATACCTTGTAGACAATATACTCTTTAATCACAGAAATTACGATAATTTGTTATATGCACCTTATGTGAGCTTAGAATAGGAACAAAGCGGTGCACAGCAAAAATAGAGATGTTGGCAAGGCGGAAGCTAGGGAAGGAATGCGGCAGAAGAATAATGACGTAATTAATCGCCAGCGGTATTTGTACCATGTTTGATGTACAAGTACAGCTGATGTATGATTGGTTAATTTCAGTTTTAGTTGCCCTTTTCAAGTAGCGTTATATAACGATAGAAAGATCTAGAATTTGGGAGAACAAATGAATTTAGGAGAATAACACCAAATTTAGAATGTTAATTTTGAGGTCGCCAATTGCTTTTTAAAGCAGGTATAGTATTTTGTTATATCTTACATATATATAAATATAACCTTCAGTGTTATACTTTTAACGTAAATGAATTACAAGAAAGCTTTATTAAAGCAATATTTTAGTCTCTGAATTTTCAAAAATATCTGTCAGTAATTTAGATTAAAAAAATTCAGATTTTTTTCTGTGAAACTATCAGCATAATCAAGTTACTATTTAGTTAAATATTAACGACAAACTGATATTTTAATGTGCCATAAATCGTACACTCTTGCCAGCCTCTGTATATCTGCAAGTTTTTGTAACCAAGGTCCATGTCATTTCAAACATTTGGAAACAAGGCAACTGATCTTTCATGAAGCTTACCATATTAATATCATCGCGAATCATGATGTGTAAATCAGGAGATATTTTTCGTTACGAGTGTCTCCTGTTGAATCACGTAATGAGTAAAACTGACACGTTAATAATTGCTATCACTTTTAACATTCATCTCCATCTATACTCAGACACCATATAAAAATATTTCTAGCTTCCTCGCTGTAAATCGTTTTCCTAAAAAACTCAACAATGTGTAAGATACGTGTCTTTATTTCTTCTGAACCTTCTTAAACAGCAACAATTTAGAAGCTTCAGCAGAAATGCTACAATAAATCTTTGAGTAACTATCTTCATAAACATATATTTCTAACGCCGCAGCTGTATTAGTATATATTTTGTTGTATCCATAATTGATAACTTTTAATTTTCTTTAACATTTAATTTCTCAGGAGATGACGAACTTGCTTAACAAACTACTGTAAGACACATAAAAGAAATATTCGAGATGGTTTGAATATCTTCAGTTTTTCATTATTTCCAGACGATTAATATGGCTATCGATGCATGGAATTTCAAACTTTTACGCCCTTTATTACTCGATCCTGAAATTTGACTTTTAAGCAATTAAATGAAAATGATTTTCTTAACTATCTTTAGTAATCATTTTTGAAGAATATGATATACACATACTTCGAGTTGAGGTAATAATTTTTGTGAACAGTTGCCAACGTTTTTGCTATACCCAGGCTCTGTTTCGCACTACTCAATGTTGCGATCTGCAGTTCAATACGAGGTAGCCTTAATAGTGGCGTTATAGCCTACTGTAGGATGTAGAATGAAGTGTCAGATATATTCTTAACTTTTATTAAGAACATTGGGAGTAATAGTGGTGATAGTGAATGATGTCTCCTAAAATTCAAGATATATTGCTGGTATTGATGATTGACAGCTGAACATAATACACTGATTTTTAGATGTACAATGGATATGAAATTGCTTTATCAGCTTATTTTGCACCTATCTATAGCTTCTGTGCAAGTAGTCAAGTAATATATTCATGTTGGAGATAAACATAAATTTCTATTTCTATTCTCCTTTATGCAAAGACAAAATAATACTTTTTAGACTGGTTATTAAGAATAACAACTCCAACAGGAGAAAAAGCAAAATTATACTATTTCCGTACGATGGCTTTTGTTTTCCTTAATCTCCATATACGAGTAAAACAACGAGTGTGGTATATATATCAGAAAAAGTGGTAAATTATTGCAATATGTTTGTACGATCGCAGGAAAAATTGCTATCCATCCTTTCGTGAAACAAAAGTGATTCATTTGTAACGATGCAAAAAAAAGAGTTCTTAATACTTAGCATCTTTCAAGGGTAAATTCATTAAATGCTTACATTCCAAGGATATTTATAGATAGGTCTATTATGCCAATAGTTCGAAATATGAAATTTATTTTCTAGGTAGATTTTCTTTACTTATACATTTATATTTTAACATACTGACATTCATTACATTTTTATTTTGTGCCGCATACGATTTAGCTGAGTTAAATAATTAGCAGTATTATTATATTCTGTCATTCTAGCAAAATGCTAAGGGGATTCTATGAAAATAAATTTCAAATTAATTTCCATTTGTATAGCATTCCTAATAACTTAAATAAAATGTCCATAGCTAAAACTAAAACAAAACTTTTAATACAGAATCTTCTTCTATTTGTCAATGAAAATTTAATATTACTTTGAAATACTTCCAGCGCTAATTACAACTTATTAAAACTAGAAGTTAAACAGTCATTAACATATAAGTTCGAGTTTTATGAGACAGGAAGAGACTCAATCTAAAACAAAATTTAACGATTTAAAACTCTTCAAAACATGAATATTAAGTACAAACCAATATTAAAAATGTAATCTTCTAAGAAAGATACATAACTCTTAACATTAAGTTATACTGACTAGCTGCACTCGAATTTAATCACATTATGGTCATAAAATTCCAATAAAAGCTATATATATCCCTTAAATTAAATGGAAAACACTTAACCTGCCATGTCCCCTAGTCTTTTATGATAACTTTTTGAGCTAATTGGAAGAAAATAATGCGTCTGCAAATAAGGGTTAGAATTTATTAAGTAACAAAATTCAGTAGTGGAATATGCCAGCAATAAATATTAAATAACACTTACTTTCGAATACTGCAATAACTTTAAAATGGGTGATGTAGTTAAAATAGTTATATTTTGACTTCCATGAGAGAAATCGGCTTAAGATATGTAGACATACATGTTTTCAATAAATAAGAGGTCAAAATTAGTGGTACATTTGTAGAGTCATTAGGTATATTTTGAAAGCAAGATATATGAAAAATAAGCAATGCCCTCGCCGGGAATCGAACCACGGACTTCTCGGTTACGCGTCGAGCGTGCTGACCATTATATCACGAAGGCGGGAGAAATGCCTTATATATTCCCCCCCCTTTTAAAGGGCGATTGGGGATTAGGGGCCCCAATCGCCAAATCTTGGTGGTGGAGAAACATCATCCTCCATCTTTTAGTTCGGGCGCCACTTGTAGAGATATTAGGTATTTTTGAATGGAGGAGAGATGTAAAATGAGCAGTGCCCTAACCGGGACTCGAACCACGGACCTCTCGAATACGCGCAACCATTACACCACTAAGGCAGGCTAAGAAAGCGGGAGAAATACCTTATAGATTATTGAAAATAGTAAAAACATTTCATTTTTAAGCATTAATCTGTAACATAAGCATGATAATTTTATAAGTATATAAAACCTGGCTTTAAATGTAATTTTTATTTCAAACGGTATTACTTAACTGCAAATTCGTAAGGAATTTTGGAAGCGCGTCCGTATAGTAATCGGAGAGTTCATAATTCTAATCAAAGAGAGGGCACTGTCGATTTTTCCTGTTTCTTGCTCCCAGAAAATCCTACAATATTTACAAATGGCGCCGGATCTATAATATTGTGAACGATAATTCGCCACCACATGGATATAGTGACTGACACATTTCTTCCCAGTAGTCTTTTAAATAAGGAAAAATGTAAGGAATTTTCTTCTTCCTTATGGTGAGCCTCTATGGTGTAAGTGAAGAGCAGATTCGGCTGGCAGTCGGGAGGTAAGGTGTTCGAATCCCGGTGAAGATCCTCCTGATTTTTCCCTGACCGGCTCCGAAACAGATCTCATGATTCTACACAGTTAAATTAGATTCGTTTGTTGCATATGAATGACAATATTATAAGTTACCATTGCATTATAAATAAGTGAAAATATTTTACCAATTTATCATTTTATAAAACAATATGTTTAGCTCTAGAGTCATAAATAAGCTTCATTAAGTCAAGATATGATAATTTGTATCATTCAAATATTTATAATGAAAATTTATTATTCAAAAAATATCCCAATAATTCTTCCTAAAATTTACACATTTTAATTAATAGTTTATCGAGTACTAACCACACAACGTGAGGCTACTAAGTCCGATTCATAGCAACTTATTTATTATACCTTCACGTTTAATTTTAAAACGTCCTGTCCGAAACGGACGACTTTTAGTAACTTTAATAAACTAGACGCCTTTCTTTTGGCTTAGTCAATTAGCCAAAATTGCAAAAGAAATAGCTTTCATAAGCAGAAATTAATAATATAATTTCTGGAATCTCATTTCAGAAATACGTCAGAGCATTTCTGTCGTTTTGACAATGTTATACAATTTACTATTTTTTTCACCGATACTTTTGTGCCATTTATCTTATAAGATAGTTCCTCCCTCCTTTAAATATACTTTCGTAGAGTAACGATAACATACTCGGCACGTGTTCTAGAAGTCCGCGTTCGAGTCCCGGTGGGGGCATTGGACAATTTTCACATCTCCTGATTCAAAATAACCCTAAGGACTCTACATTGGGGCCCGAACTAAAGGATGGTGGACAATAATTCGTCACTACCAGGATCTGTCAATAGCAGTTGGCATTTAAAGGGGGAGTTATAAGACATTTTCACCATCTTTCCAGCATGTCTTCGTAGTGTAACGCTAGCACACTTTGCGTATATTCGGGAGGTCAAGGTTCGAGTTCATTTGCTCAGTTTTCGTGTTCCCTACTTCTAAAATCATAATGACTCTTTAATCTACACATAAATACGTTTGTGTCAATATGTGCAATGGTACTGATAGTTAAGTACAGTTAATGATGTTCTCAACAGCAGTGAAATATTTTCATACTAAACCACTCCGATAAACCTACTAATTTAAGAATTAATTCCTAGAAATTCAAGATTTAAAATGAAAAATCACGAGAAATTTCTATCATATTATTTCATTATACATTAACTCCACATGATGATATCTGCATATTTTTAACAAAGAAAAGAGTTGGATTTCAAGACGTAGTTGCACACCGTTTTCACTGGATTGATTGCCTACAAACTTTGGAACAAATATTTGTAACATGCAAAATTATATATATAGAGAGAGAGAGATAGAGAGATTGCAAGAATATGAAATTAGCATTTTGAAAGCCGTTAAACTTTATTTCAGGAGTCTTTAGGAAGGAATAAATAGAATTCTTGAAAATGTTTAAGATTTCACACTGTACAAAGCCAAAAATTTAATAAAAAGAGAAATTTTGCGTTAAATTTCACTTAATTTCAATAAAAACATTCTGTCTAATAAAACTATAGTCATATGAGGAGATTTTACCATTAAGATTTTGGCATTTTGTGATTATGATCTCATTTATGCAAAGACAGCAGATGAACATAAATAACGATATGGCTGATGTTTTACATAGCATAAAAGTAGTTTCAAAAGGCAAATATTTTATTGAAAGTCTTCTTGTCTTTCGAAAGTATTAAATGTTACCTAAAGATAGCTACTTCAGAATAATCTAATAGTAATAATAGTTCATTATGCCCAGAATAAATAATATGCTATTACATGTTTGAAAGCCGCTCAGTTTGGACAGTGGTTAGCCATTCTGACTGCCTTATCGAAGGGCACGGGTTCGAATCCCGGAGGAGGCATGGATGTTTGTAAATGTATAGTGTCTTTGCGCCATGGGGGCACTCTAAATGTGCGGCGAGCCGAAAGTCCTCTCCAGAGTTTCATGGTAGGGAAACACGGGGAAAACCCTCGGACACGTCCACACAGGATGCTTTTCTTGAAAATTGTGGGGCGGAACTGAGCGAAGTCATATTGTCACCTGCAGTGACAGTCAAAATGTTTCCCTGCTTGCCGCGATGGATTTTGTGGGCTTCCTTTGATATTAGACAAGTAAGATTTGTTATAACAAAGTGTTTAAATTCACAACAATTATTAAAATATAAATTAATGATACTGCGTGGTTGTCAACGGTTTATCGATTGTCGGTGTCCCGCCTGTTTTATTTATTTTACTTTTCACCGTGGTAGAACATATCATGGCGATATCAGATAAACATTTAATACGTAAGCAAATTTAAAAAATTACTATATATGAAAGAAGAACGAATGTGTTAAAAAAACCTGTGTTTGTACAATATCAAAACCTTTTTATCGGATATTTATTTTGGCAAAAAGAAGGAATACAATACAATACAATTAAAATTTATTTATCAAATGTTTAATACAAGACACAAGGTAATGCAAACTGAATTTAAATCAGAAAAAAATAAACGTCGCACTCAATAGGATTATCGAAGGCAACTCAATTTAATTTCGGTGCTCTGCTAATAAATAAAAGATTGAAGTTAAATTTATCTGCAGCCAGCATTAATACACATTCCACCAAAATTTATTTCTGAACAAAAGTATCCATTCTGTAGCTGCTAATATGTGGTCTTTTTGATCTTCCTATGCATACATGATGCGCATATAATATTTAAATCTTTTAAGAAATAAATTCATTCTAATCATCCAAGTCATTCCCAGAATTCCCTGCAGCATTACCGATATCACATCTCCCATTATGTAAATCGAGTTATATCTAATGAGGAATTTAGTTTCCTAAAGATTTAAGAGACAGATTAAATATGGATAAAGGAAAAATATTCGAAACTGGCTTTAATGATATATCTCTTGCCTTCTGATCCGATTTGAATATATTTACTCGAAGCGTGGGTAGCAAATAACAGGAGGGAAAATATAATGACACTCTCGGCAAGCATGTGATTTGACTGATAGCCGGCAGATGTCGCGCAGATCGCAGGCTCATTTCATATTGAGTGAAGTTTACACAATCAATCTGGTGTATGGTTGGAAGCGAATAATAGCGTGAGCTTGTCTTTTGAAACGCTTTGATGGATCGGCTTAGAATTTTAGCACCTTCCAAAGTTTCAACCATTAGTCTAATTTGAGGAGGGCTTTTGAAAGCTCACAAACATCGAATGTTATAAGGTGAAATTATGAGAAATGGAGATTTAGAATACAGTCGAGTAAGCGTGGGTACAGGTAATTTTCGTGATGAATTTTAATAGAAATTACGGATTCATTTTAATAGTTCGTTCCACGAAACCAATGTTCCATTTCTGCGAAGATGAAGACACGTTTAGTCCATTATATATTGCAATTGTAGTTAGCTCAGTAACTGTATATTGCATAATTTGGCTTGGCTTTTACTCACTTCCAATTCCATTTCTGCATTTAAATACAGAAATATTTTTCTAAATATTTCTAAAGTGAAATATATTTATTTTACCTGACATCTGTTACTTGGATTTGGTTTGTCTTGCCTTTCTTCATAGAAAAATGCAATAATTTCGTCTGTAATTTACGAAGAATTTTATAACGTGATTTTAAAATGGTAATTCTGCGCTTACACTTGCATTTTTGTGGAAAATTTAATACACGTTTTAATCACTGATATAAATTTATATATCTGCAAAGCTTTGCATGTTAATAATTTTTAGCTTAATTTGAACCAAGTTAAAAATATGGAACCAATTTATTTCACTATTGTGATGTAAAATTAAACTGTAACAGAAAATGAAAAATACGAAATAAACAATCTTCGTCTTTATCAAAAGAAGAAATGCACTTTTAAATTAGGAAATGAACTTCTCAATTTAAAAACTTGTATCATAAATCATTTCAAAACGAATATCGAAAGATGCTATTATTTATATTTTGTTTAACCATTAAATCACTTGTTCCCTATCTTAAGCTATTTAATTCGTAATTGCTTTAAGCTTCAAATTTCAAAAGAATAATTTCTGCATCTTCCTGAATTATAGCCATGATTAGTGAACGATAAAAACACGTATACAATTGAGTGCTTAATTTGCAAATATATTTTAGAATGGGCATTTCCTATAGCAATGTTGCTGAACAAAGATTGTTATGCCAGATTTACATACAAAGCATTGTTCAATTCAAATTTAATTATCTGTAGTTGTTTCAGATTCGTACCGTAAGAGTTTATTTTGAACGAAATCATACCTTGTTCTTATATAATCAAGCACCTTACACCGCTGAAAACCCTCTGTCATTGAGTAGACAGATTTCAGATCATGCCTTTTTAAAAGTTATGAAATCATCTATTTACTCATTTAGCTCTTGGTTTTATTGAAAGGGGCTTTTACCTTGACGCCGGGCTTCAGAAAAAGAAAGATAAAGTTGTAACTCTTTTAGAGGAAATGTAGACTTTGTAGTGAAAAGGCTAGAATTTTGCAATTAACTCCAATGATTAATCAGCTCCAATGACTGGTCTACATGTATTTGATCAAGCTACATAACGTCTTCTATTGTCATGCAGGAAATTTTACAAGTCATACAAGAAGAGAACAATACCTTTTCGCAAGAATCTCTGAAAGCAGTTATTCGTGTGACGCTGTAACAGTAAATTGGAACAGTAAATTCTGATAGTGATACTAGAGTTTGGAAAGAATGATTAAACCAGATAAACAACAACAGTTCTATGCAAGTTGATTATTCTTTCAACTAAAGACTAGGCAGTTCATTCTTTTCTATCAAAGTTCAAGTGAGGTTCACATGGACGTAAAATAATCAAGCTTCAGAGGTATATTTGACAATGTATCCAGGTAGCTACAATGGTAGTCTCCATTTTAGGTAGGACTTGGTTCTTCAGTTCCAGGTAGCTCAGGCACTGCTACCTGGAATTGATCCAGGTAGGATCAATTCCAGGTAGCAGTGAGGCGTTGAAGCAGAAAGGGAACACCAGTTTATGTTTGTTGATTGTAAGCCGACTGATAGGTCCTCCGATTAGTCAACCTTTCTCGTCAAGCCAAATGTGTAAACATGGTAGATTACAGAGATGCTGTGTGTTACCGAGGTCTCCGTAAGACTATGCATAATTAACGCTTTGCTGCAGTAACATCCTGAATGGATTCGAATTGTAAGATTAAAAACAAATGCCATGACGGAAGCATATGAAAGCATAACTTTGTTATTTAATGTCTTGACTGGCTAGCAACAAACCTAGATTTGAAGCTGGAAAGCAATAAAATGCAAAGAATGGTGTTATTTAAAAGCGCATGCTTAAAACGTGTGTTTAACCACACAGCCCGAGTTTAAAGGATGGCGTTAACTTGGATTTGCTTTTAGGTTGCCATTTATCTTTTCTTTATGTATCTTTTCTTTATGTAGCATATAAAAAATTTCTAGAATATTCTATGACAGAAAGTTCTGATTTGTTTAACAAATTCTGAAAACGCCAGAGCATTCCATTAGTTCAAAGTTTTTGTAATCTCAGAGACACCGTTATTTTTCAACTCCGAGAACACATTCTTATCCTGTCAAAATAACAATTTGCTATGGTTAGATGACGTATAATATCCAAAACGGTAGAATAGAAAAGTGAATGTAACTAGCTGTTTTCAGTGTTGAAATGGAAAGTGCATAAGGTATTTTCTACTTCAGTTCTGCATGCCTTCGTGGTGTAACGGTAGTACACTCGGTGCCTATTCCAGAGGTCTAGGTTCGAGACCTGGTGACGGCACTGCTCATTTCTCATCTTTCCCACCTCTAAAATTCTAATGATTCTACAGTGACGTCCAAAGTAAAAAGGTGGTGGATGATGATTCTTCATTACCAGGATTTGGCGACTGGGTCCCCTAATTCCCTAGTCGTCCTTTAAATGGGGCAGTATATAAGGTATTTTCTCCCTCCTTCCAGGATGCTCTCGTGGTGCAATGGTAGCACACTCGGCGCGTATTCGAGCGTTCAGGTTCGACTGCTGGGAAGGGCATTGCCCATTTTTCGCATCTCCTGCTTCAAAAATAACCTAATGACTCTACAAGTTATTGAAGTCATTGTACGTAGGTGAAAAAGACCAAGAAGTGGATGAATGCGCAACTTCGGTGACATTGGTAAACAAAGAACTCGTGAAATAACATAATAAATTTATAATGAACTTAAACACGGTCCTTAATAAAAATGTATTGATGCGCATACTCAGATAGAGATTTCATTCGAAATGTTTATCACACACTTTTCATGTTTTAACATTCGTCAACTTTACATGTAATATGTCTAATCCTTTCATTCAAAGAAATAAGATGATGAAGGCATGTGGTTTCACTTGTACAAGAAATATATGAATGGATTTTATTAGATGGTTGTATTTGGCATTATTCTTTTCTAAAGAGAAAACTGAGATGTAATAAAGATTATTTTAGCAGTAACGGCTAAACAGAAGGGGCTAATAACAATAAATTTAATAATTTGGGAAAAAGCTAACATGTCCGATATTTAAACCTTTTTTTGTTTGATTTTATTTATTAACCCAGAAGAGCTATTATTCTTGAAACGGCATTTTGTCTCGGTTCATTTTGAGCCGTTTCACTTTCCATATTGCTGCCGCAAAATGTTATAGCCCTGTATTATATTTAAAGAAATTAAATAAAGAATGCATGAATAAAAGTATGCTTCTCAAACTGAGAAGAAACAACGGTACCTAGAGCCATCATATTTTGAATAACGTAGTCCTCCATCCGAATATGGGCGCCTGGAAGCCCGAATATGTAATTTCGAATTTAGTTTATTATCTATTTCATATTTTGTAAAACTAACGAATTTATAATTAACAAACTCAACGCGTTCAAAGCGAGAAGTGTTGAAAAAAAAATTATCTCCAGCCCGCGAGACTATCTATTGAAAATTATAATAATATGGTGTTTGTAAATACTTTTAGTCCAAATGCTCACTCTGGAAACGTATGCGTGTGTGTAAATGAAAATCTAAACTCTGAAAGCTTTCAGACCATTTTTTTTCTTTGCTACTTTCATTTTAGCAAGCTTCCTTTGAGAAGTTAGGATTGAGCTCAGCAATTCTTTCTCTGTTTATTTATAAGCAGCATGCTTAAGTAAACATTCCTGTTAATAAAAAACTATTTTTATAGTTTACATAAGATACGAATGAAAGAACAAATATTTATTATTATTTGCAAGGTCTCATAGATTTGTACGTTTCTCACAGCAAATGTACCATTTCCTACTCTAAAAATTTAATTGGCTTTTAGATATTAAACAAGAATCTAAAACACAATATTTCAATTATCTGGGAGATTACTTATTTCTTTCAGTTAAATCTTGGTATCTTTGGAATGCGTATCTAGTAAGAATAACATTACTGTCCTGCTTCAAGATCTCTCACGTTTCATACGATAAATGCTTAAATGAATTTTAACGTACTTATATAACATAACTGCATAAAAATCTAGATATTAAGCAAATTCTAGGCACTACACAGCTGAAAACACTCATTTTTGTTAACTTAAAAGTAATTTAATAGTCTATGCATTCAGATGAATTCACGAAAGACACATATAAAAAAGAAAAAAATTAATGTCAAGCTTGAAAAAATGGATATCTTTGTCAGAGCTCCTAAGACATAAAAACCATTCTTTTTCTTTTATTCCTGTGTAGTCAAATTAATTGGCCGAGCCGTCTCGAAAATGCAAAAATAAAAGTAAACCAATTAGCGGCATGAAGTTTATTCAAGCAACTAAAAATGACACAATGCGAAAAAAAAAGAAGGGTTTTCTGTAGGATTTTTTCAAGGAAGTGAAGTGAATTAATTCACTCATTCTCCTGCATATAAGTCAGCAAGGCCAATCAAGAATTTTTTTTATCAATTGCCTAGTTTTTTCCCCCGTCCGATTTTCTTTATATTCTTTCCATTACGAGATGCGTGAAAGAATCTCTTTTTAAGAAATCTTGCTTAAAAGTTTATTTTAATGAGTTCAGAAATAATTTGCTTTATTTATAGTCCTTTAAAGGTTTAATTATTTCCACACATAAAGACTTATTTCTTAATTATGAAATTGGAAAACGCTCTTCACACATACTTGAAAAAAATTACCATTATTTTTGTGTCACGTATTTAATAGTCAATGTTATGAGTCTAAAGAACGTTTCGATACAGAAGTATATCCATAATGACTTCCTTTGTGACTAACTAAATGTCATCTTTTAATTTAATAAGACAATTTCATTCAAACTATTACTCTTTATATCAATTATTTTTTAATTATTCTTTAAATCAACATAAAGTAGTTAGTTCAAATTAATATGCCATTTAATTCAACTTAATAGAAATTCTGCTTAACGCAAATGACGAAAAAAGCAACATTAAACGATTAAACGCAAATACCAACAAATCCAATATTCACCTTCTTTCTTTTTATATTTTTTAGTTACAAAAATAAATGTGTATGGTTACACAATGTGCATTTATAAAAATGTATTTAGCATCTATGCAAGATAAGCAAAAACATATTTGCACTTTAGTGACATTAGTAAAACCTCATAAAAGATAAACAACTATATATATAGAATAATGTCTGTTTGCGTGTTTGTTCGCGATTAACTCAATCACTACTAAAACTATCGTCACAAAACTTTCTATAATTATTTTCTGAGTCCCGGAAAAAATCGACGCCCAATTTTTCCCAAAAAATAATAGATAAAATCAGAGATATTATTTAAAAGCTCTAAAAACGCTAATTTTCGCCCTCATTTCTCCATTGGCAACAGTCTCTCAAGCTGGAGACAAAAATTTGCTTTATTTCGAGAAGTGTTGCCACTGCTCGCTTTCAAATCGTAGAGTTTGTTAAAAAAATTACAAGTTTTACAATGAAATAAAAATAGCATTGCCAAACATTAAATGCATTATTCACGATTCCAAAAATTCGAAGGAAGCCATTTCGACTGCTCCCATCTTCGTATGACTTTAATCAGCCGAGATATTAATTAAAAATTCCGAAAATACTAATTTTCGCACTCATGTTTCCGAGTGGCAACAGACTGGTCCGTTGGAGATAAAAATGCTGTATTTGGGAAAGTGTTGCTACTGCCTGCTTTAGAAAACGTATAGTTTGTTAATCAAAAATTTGTTAGTTTTAATATATAGAGAGAAGGTCTGTTGTGTGTTTGTTTGTTTGTTTGCGTTATTGATTTCTGATCAATTAGAATCAATTTTTGACACATTTAATTGACTAAAATTGAATATAGGTGAAATACTGGATGGAACTTAAGCTCTTACGACCATTTGATTAGAAAGATGAAATCATTAAAAACTGCATGCCATCGTTGCTAATATAATGAGAGAGAATTAGTTTATTTTTCTACAGAAATTTTATATGCGGGTTCCAAATCGCATCAGTCTGAAAAATGTATGGCTATGAATGGTATTTTTTGCATCGTTATTGAAGGAGGATTGCAGCGGTATCGTTCTCTCTGTTCTTAGATATATTTCTTTCAATCTAACTTCTTAACTGGTATCGGGTACTTCTGCTAGTAAATAGTTAAAAAGAAAACCAAAGACAAAATAACATCTCCCTTTAAACGCGAGAAATATCAGAAGTCATAGAAATCATTCTCGGAACAATATCTAAAGCTCAGTTACTGTCAGAGTATCTGAACTGACTCACTGATCTGAGCTAACTAAGTAGATTCGCTGATTTCCACGGCTCAACAATAATTATATGGTTGCTCAGTATTTTCCGCAAGCTTCGAGAAAACTCGCGTCTAGCTCTTAAAAAATGCGTTTTTTTTTTTTTTT
>KK121257.1:516927-526999 GCA_000611955.2 Stegodyphus mimosarum | reverse complement strand
GTTTTTTAGAATGTCACGAAGTTTGCGGGAAATCTAAAAATATTGCCAAGATACGTAAGGAGAATTACGCTAATCTTTCGGGTTCTAATTGAGTTCTTTTCGTAACTCATACACCCATTCGTTAAGAGTTACGTGATATACAGAATAATATACAAAATAAATGGTTTCAAAATTCTTTGGTGCTTCGGGTGGGCTGGGTCTTAATTTCCACAGGGGAAAACGGGATTCGTGCCCGGATGCTCAAGTTCTTCTACAGCATGTAAAATGTGTATGTTTTATGTATTTGTGTCCGAATTTAGGTTTTAAAAATATGAACTTAAATGAAGAACTTCTGAAGAGAAAATATTTAGGAGAAAAGGTTTAAATAGTCAGCTCTAGAAGGGAAAGTTAGAAGAGAGTGTGAAAGCACCGTGCCTTTGTAGCGTGAGCTTCTGTTTCTGCATTTATTGCTGGTTTTAAAGTGGCGTAACTGGTATTGCTTTCCTACCACGAGACTTCAATGCAGTTTTAGCTAACAGGATTATCTGAGACTTGGAGAAAAGTCTACTAGTGTGTTAATATCTTTGTATTTTAAGTTTAATTCTTGTTAGTTGATTTACCGCCCGAGCGAGGCGTAGTCTGTTAGCGTCACGTCTACGCACTGTGATTTTTAAAGAGTTTAATTAAAGGGTTCTTTTAACCCTTCTTCTGTCTGGTTCCTGCATTTACTTCAGCTGTCACACTGAAAGCTTGATAAGTAGATATTGCAACTGAAATGATGGATGTATTAAGTGCATAAATTTAGTCTTATCTTCATAGTTTAATTAAGGTTTATTGTAAAACTACTAAGAATTCTTTAAACCTTCCCATTGTCATTTTCTTCCCCCCCCCGAAAAAAAGGATTTTTTTAAATATTAGTCAGTTTTTATTTTATGCAACACATACTAGGAACGTAGAGAGCATGCAGTTTTATTTTTAGATTAAATAACTTTCAGTAGAATAACTCAAGTTACAAAGTTATTTCATAAAATGCTTTATTAAATGGTTTTTATATGAAACATAAAAAAAATTCATTATATTGCATTTTATAAATTATAATGAAACATAAAATACATTACATCAGTGTGTTGTATGTTTCAGTATAAATCATATAATGCAAAAGATAATTGCATTGTTTCGACACCGTAGACAACGTTGAAAACAATGTAATTATCAAGAATGCAACGTTGTCTACTTTTCTATAACGTTTAAAATACTAGATGTAAAGCAGGGCTTCGTCACAGCTTTTGTCTTGATCCTTTAGGTTTTGTACATTGGCCATGGTGGGTGTCATTTTAGAGATGTTATTACACTGTGCATAGTTTTCAGTAAGAAATAGACCGAAATGCGACCGCAATATGAATGTAATAATGGCAGCTAGATCGTGGAGTAAATGGTAGGTTAATCTAAAGAATATCTGAGCATGAAAACAAAGTGGTAATAAGCATGCAATTTAATTTTAATTTGTGACTAAATATTCTGAAAAATAAAATTCACATTCCTTAGGTGAAATAGCCAAACTGCAATCTGTTTACTTTTCATATACGGCAGGATGGAACGCATGTACAATTGTTTGTTTCTTAATTTTCATTTGCGTTGATTCTTTGATTATAATTAAAGTTATGATACTGTACACATAATCCTTAAAGAACATGTTAATTATATTATAAAACCCTTATTGCGTGAAGGGAAATTTTATGTTAGGTACAACATATATTTATGTTGTGTAATCTGACCTCAGTGTTTTTACCTGTGCTCTAAAATCTCATAAATTTGACTAAAAATATCAGAATTCAAAAAAAAATAACAAATGCAAATCCTATTTATTTAAGTAAGAGAAATTTTAGACCAAATTTAGTTGTGCCAAATATAATGTTTTCTGAAGTATATTCATATTCATAATTATTAAAACAATAATTTGATCACGGCCGTAACACACACAGGGGAAACCAGAGCAGTGCCTCTGGATCCTGAGTCTAAGAGGTCACCAAAGGAGAGATAAATTATATCGATTTTCTACATTGGAGATTTTATTTAAAACGCTTAAAAATTAAACTTCGATAACAATACTTATATTTTCACTTTTCAATAATTTCTCTCCAAGCCAAGAAATTATTTGTCTAACTAAGAGTAAAATTAACTTCTGTTTAAATAAAAAATTATACTTGAGAACGCATTGATGACTAATTTGATTATGTTAATCCTGCTCCCAGATGGCTCAATATATAAGGCGGCTTAGATGAAGAGAAAAAAAGAGAACTATGTAAAAAATGGCCACAATGTTCACAAGAGTGTTCCGGTAGAATATTGCTGGCAATAATTTTCTCCTGTTTACAGGCCTGCTGGAAAATTCGAGACATTCCAAAGGGCACAAAAACAGCAGACGTTGCCCTTTTCCGAATGGAAAATAAAGATTCAAACGAAGCTGCCTCTTAGAGGCCCATCTGCCTGCTCCCAGCCACGGGAAAAATCCTTGAAAGAATAGTATTTCAAAGAATGAATTTTTATATTCATGCTAATAAACTCATAAATGCTAGGCAATATGGCTTAATAGCAGAGAAGTCAGTGGATCACGCTCCCAATCACCTACGGAACACGGTATGTAGAAACAAGCAGAATAAACTGCATACTGTTGTTATCAGCATAGACATTCAAGGTGCCTTCGATTCGTTCCGGTGGCGCGATGTTTTGAAATGTCTCAAAGATATCAATTTCCCCAAAATTTTATTTGATTTGATCTACAGCTGCCTGAGTGAAAGACGAATTCAAACTACAATGGACAGAGCCGTCCACATGTAAAATGCGACGAAAGGCTGCCCGCAGGGCTCCTGCCAAGGTCCCCTTTTGTGGAACCTGCTAGCAGACACCGCGCAACAACCTGTTAGATGATGATGAAACATCAGAAACAATAGTGTATATATACTGACGACTTCTTGCTTATTTCAAACGGGCACAGCCGTAAAAGTTATGAGGTAAATTAGTAAAAATAGTTAGACAACATAGTCCCTGAGCCAGCGAACATAAGCTCCCAATTTGAAGAGCAGAAGCAAAAGGTATGTTGATTAGCCCAGGAAAAAGGTACGAGCGTACCCCGTATCTAAACCTATATGGCAGAAATACACAATTCGTGAGGCATTTCCGCTACTTGGGGGTGATTAGAGACGACAGATTCTCCTGGCTCCCTCACATCAAGGACCTTAAAGAAAGGCTGCATAAACTGTCTAACACAGTGCGGAGAACAGCTGCTCCTAGCTGGGGTGTCTTCTCACAGATTCTCAATGCAGCGAGAGTGCTGTGGTGAGAGTGATCAGACTAAAACAAGACATTACTACATGGAGTAGGACTTTTGTATCCTCGGACTACGAGAATCATGTTGCCCACTCTCCTTGCCATCCTGTAGACTTCGATAAAAAAGCAAGCTATAATCCTGCACGTGCACTACAATCCTCAGCCGTCTATACTGATGGCTCCAGAGGACAGTTCGGGAGAGGCAGTGTCTGGTGTGCAATGGATGGTGACTTCATAATCCATTCTCGGCTAAGAAGCTTCATCCTAGAACTCAGTGTTTCAAGCAGAAATTACAGCTCTAAAAGCAACTCTAGACTTGACTGCTAGCAACGGAAAGTATAAAATAATTTACACAGTCTCAATGTCAACCTTGCAGGCATTCCATAGTCGGAGACATACAAAAACTACTAATTTCGATTCCTGCAAGTCTGAGGACCAGAATTCAATGGGTTCCAGCCCATACGGGGATTAAAGGAAATGAAGCAGCAGATATGATTGCGAAAAGCGTAGCTAATGAACTTTATGTGAGTTGCATTAGTGTGCCCCTTCAGCATTCATATCTGAAAACCACTCTAAAATGTGAATTAATGAAACAATGACAAAACTACTGGGAGTCGAGCACCATAGATAATAATTTTCATCCAAAAGTAAACCAGAATTTAAATAGCAGCTCTTTGCACTTCACACACTAACTGACAGGGCATGGCCCATATATGTCATATCTTCACAGATTGCGCTTAAGAGACAGCGACCAATGTATTTGAGGAAGTACTGGTGACCCAAATTATTATCTGTATGATTGTCCACACAGAGAAAATTCACATTAGAAGGACAAGCTGCAATCAATATGCCGGCATGATTCAAGAACGCAATTAAGAATAAATATGCGCTCAACCGCATTAGAGACTGCACTACCGTTTTTAAAAGTATTGCTGACAGCCTTCCTTGATTGGACACCGTGCCGTCAGCAATACGCTCTGTACATATATTAGTTTACTTAATGCCTTGTGTTTTTTTTGTTTTGTTTTTAATAATGTTTATTATTACGATTAATCCACATCTCATTTAATGTACTTCATAATTTGTAATGTATTTGTTCAGATATCATTTTTACATCTGTGCCTGAGTCTATACCACATCCTTAATATATCTGTGTGCCTAACATATACCATAATTCTGGAAAGTCTTCCCCTTAGTCTCAAAAGTCCCCACCATGCATCTTCTTTCCATGTTCTAGTCCTTCTTTCAATGTTCCTCGTTTAGCGAGGCCAGTTCCCGGAGGACACAGCACTAAGCTCTTTACTTATTTATTTATTTTTATTTTTATTTCCATCGATGGGATCCAACAGGCTGAAAAGCACCTATCCCAGTGGGCTAGCTGTCCCGTCGATGGCGAAAAGAAAAGAAAGTACAATATGGCATCGAGTTTCCTAGAAGAACATTAGGTATGAAAAGGCGATTCAAAGTCCGCGAGCGCAGTGTGTTAATTAAGTGAGTGCCTTTTATGATTAATTTTCAATGATCTAAAAAGAGCGATTCGCCTGTCTGTGTCGTTACGAAGCACTATAGTTTTATAATCGAGACCAAAAAATTAAAAATAAATAATGAGTTTATGCCTTTAATAGTTAGAAAGCAAAGTGTTTGGGGGTATTTCTATCTTATAGGTTCCCCAACCATATTTGGCGATTTTCGATTTGCGCCAAGATCTCAGCTATGAGTTCGCCAAGCTCGGAAGCGCGAATGTAAAATTAAACAACACAATATATTGTTACGAATTTTGTACATAGATAGATGATTTTAGTGGAATTATATGTGGAATTGTTGCATTTTACTGTGCAATGTAACGCGAAAAAAATCTAAAAAGAGAGTCTATGTTGGAAAAATAGGAAAACAGGGGCAAGTCCATTTAACATTGAGTAAATGGGTATTTCGGTAATCGGCGATAAATCACCAAAAGTCTTCAAACTTGGCGATTATTTGGCGACATTTGAGTCTGGTCACTGTATCACCGTAATAGGTATTGTAATTGAATAAATGTAGTTGATCATTATATTAACTGCAATCGTAATTCAACCCTCATATTACTTTTCAGCAATTTCTAGCAGAAAATACTAGAAATATCTCGGCGGTCGGCTGAAAACTATATGAGGTCGGAGAGAGCATAAGCTCTTTAGTTATTGCTGTTGCGAGTTGTTAGTTCAGTGTGAAGTGAGATATCTCCGGGTTAGCTTTCTCTTTAGATGCGCTTTGCATTGCGTTGTGTTTAACGTTCTCAGTAGCTTGAAGCTTAAATACTGACTGTAATCTGTGATACTATGAACACCAGTACGAGTATTTCTGTGGAAAATACAGAACTCTGAAGTGTTTTATTTGATAAAAATATATTTTATTAACCTCTCATCGCACCTGTGGGCAAATTACAGACCCGTATACACGCAACAATTTATTAATAACAATAATCCCATTATGTCGTTTCCTGAGAATATTTTTAAGAATTCTTATTTTTACGCTATTATTATTTTCCCACATGTAATTGTTCCAGTCAACTGCAGCAATTTCACACTTATTAAGCAGTTTGTTCCACGTCAACTCCTCTGTTCTACAGTGTCCATCGTCAGCCGAGCGGTAAAATAGTTGAATACAGGTCGCTCGGTCTGAGGTTCGAATGCCGCGAACGCGCTGGCTGCATAGGCGTTTTCGTAGTTTTCTCCATGTGTAACGTATACAGGAACCAGTTTTCCCTAGAAAGTCCTCCACGAAGGCATCCCTTCCCTTATGCAAATAGCCCTAGCGTGCTTTGCCATAATTAAATAAACCAAACCAAACCTCTGCCTAAGAATACATAAATCTAATAGCAGTGAAGAAAGATATTCTGGAACCGCTGAACCAATTTCCAACAGGGAAAGCCCTTCTTCGTTTTCAGTTTTTACGATTGCACCTCCAAATGGTTTCGTCGTTAGCACAAAGTTTCATTTTGCGACTATTTTTGCGTATTCGTCTTTCAGGTAAGAAAAGCGTTCTTAAAAAAAATATACTACACCTACCTCATAACTTGGTAAATTAAAGACTGTGAACGTCGTATGCACAAAAAGAAAAGAATGAATATATTTTCGAATGTGAATTCAAAAACCTTATAAAAATGATATAAAATTCATTCACGCGGCAAGAGCGAAAACGCAAGACGGTGTTAATACACGATTACGTGTAGAGGTATAAGAACATGCAGCCAGATTTTGGCGAAATATTTCGGTGATTGGCGATTCAATCTCGTAAGCGGCTATAACAAAAAGTATCGGGTTTTGTAATCAGAATAATTTGCTATGTAACATTTACCTTAATTATATTAAACTTTTCATAATACGCTTTGTTATGACGGGAAATAATTTCGAATGTATTATTCTTTTTGACTTAACAGTATTAAACAGGAATCAAAAATAGCATGCAAATGCACACATGGACGATAGTAAATAGCAAAAACAGCAAATAACGCACATCAACGATAGCAAATAGCAAATAACGAACACCAACGATACATTTGTCGAAAAATGTTTCTATTCGATTAATCTACTTTAATTATCTAATTCTACTTTAATTATCAAAAAAATAATTAACCATAACTAGGAAAAGAACGGTAATGCTTGGAGGGTACAAGAAGTTAAGGGATTGCAAGTTTTTAGTTAAAGCCCTGATTCAAGCTCATCAAATATAAAAATATATATTTTTTAAATATTTGAATATTTCGATAAATAATTGTAAAATAGCATTCTTGCACTCCTTCTGAAACCACCACAGGTCATTGCCAGCTTTTTATGGTCAGAATATACTGTAATAATATAATTTGAAATTAGGGTGTAATAAATTCAATACTGATGGAACAGAGTATTCCTCAAAAATGAACCAAACGGCATTGGCCAGTAATCAGTAGTAATTTGGTCGTTTTCACATTTCAGAAAGTTTGCCCATCTCATTTCTACACTTAATCAAGAAATGTTCAAATATTCAACTTAAGTATGTTATAATTGCAAATTAGCTGCACTGGCCCTAGGAAAGCATGAAAATATGATGACATAGGAAACTACAACAATAAGAGTCATCTTCAAAAAGTTCACAATCTATCAATCGATCTACGCTATAATACAGTAAGACTGTGTAATATAATCCATCAAATATTAGTGGATAATATATTTTGCACAATATCCTTCTAAATTATAAGTTATGTCTCAATTTAACTGCCAAAAATTAGGAATACTGAATTATTATGTGGATTTATCACGTTGCATTTTATGCTTGTTAAGTGTCATTTTTCAGTTTAGATTGATAAGTCTAAATTAAGAACGATAAATGAACGTTGGCTTTACTAAAAATCATTTATAATTTCCATTGTCTAGCAAAATTTAGCGCTGTTTATATTGGGATTTTCAAGAGACTAAAGCAATTTCTGTTACATTATTCCACTCTAATTGAGATTGGCTCTAAAACGTGATAAGTAATTTATGTAATTAGGTTTGCTTACCTGAAACGTATTCCACACCGTTATCATTAGCATATTCCCTAACATACAGGGTGTATCGCAAATATGACAAACAAAATTGTATATCTTATAACCTAATTGGAAATTGTAACGACCTAGTCTAGTTACTTAATATACCTGATGAGTTAGACGCAGTGAGGCATTAAAATTCACGCCCACGGCAAATTGGATCCTAAATTTAATCGCAACCTTAAAGCAGGGAATTCCATTTTCCTAATACCAAAAGCATAGGATTAATTTCTTTTTAATATTCAAGCAATGGGAAGCAAAGGTCGCTCGGTTGGAATTATCATGCTGCGATTATGATTACCACATGCTGAGTGTCTTCTGTTAAGAGTCTTTCTGAAGACAATTTCAGTTGCTGATTAAATGCTTAACTATTCAGATTTGCCAATCAAGTTTAGTTCTAATAAAGGTAAGCATGATTAACTAGAGTACAATTACTATAAAAAGTACAAAATAATGGATTGCTTGCTCTCGTATTAAATTCATGAATGTTTCAGTTACTTAAATTCTATTAGGAATGCTAAGAAGTTTAATTCCGCCTATGGACCAAGGTGTAACATCACAAGTGTAACGACTTTACAGTTTTGGTAGTTTCGTAACTTTTAATATGGTAGTTCTGAAACAGTTGACTGTATTGAATGGCAAAGTAGCAAATGCTCGGTCGAAGGTAAAACCCAATAACATTGTTTTGATCATAGAGAAAGATTCTTCCTAACATAGAAATCGGAGATTCGACCGAAGAAGATATTGCCAATTAACTTTAATCTCGAGGCAGCAATGACTTCTGCTGAAACTCTATATGACTTCATCGACTAGAGGAGTTGGAGTATATTGATAGAATAGCGGTAAGAAAACGCGCAGTGAAATTTGACAAATATTTAAACATTCTCAAAAATAAATTCAAATTACTGTTTTTTTAAGAAGTAAACATGTACAATAAAAATGAAAATGGATAGTTTGGATTATGCGTGTTTTCTATTATCTGTGACCTGCATCTCCAGCATGAGCCCGCATAATCGAAACTACACTATATATGGGGAATCATCTAATAATTGTTATCATGTAATAATCTTAGGTACTTATTTAAAACTTAAATGTGCAGGAAATTATAATTTCTAAGTATAGAATGCTATTTTCGGGATTATATATAATTCTTAATGGCAGTTTCTTTTAAAATGTTTCATATTTACTGTCGAAGTCCATTAATAAGATCCCATTCTTTCCTGTTCTTCTTCTTCACACAGAATTCGGAAACGTCAGCCACAAATAACATGGGATTTCAAAAGTATCCCTATGGGCTAAGAGTCACGAACACCGGAATTCATTCTCCAGACAACTTGATAGCTCGGTGTCAACTTCCTTATCAGATTCCCATCACACCGACTCCATACTACTTTTTTCGCTACCCTGCCATATTCTTGTCATGACAAAATGGCGGAATGTATCGGAGTCCCTATTGTGTTCCACTTCTATAACATACATGTACTGAATTCAAAGATGGATTTTTCTTTTCTGCACCACACGTGCGTTTCAATTTGTACATTTGGGTTGCCGCAGAATGATCTAGATACACGTGCATATGTTTGAGGCAGTTGCTTTGGAATACAAAGGAAAAAATTCTTGGGTGTGTTGCAATCCACGTTCGCATTTTGCATTTTTGCATTTTTACAGAGCACAGCTGCATTTTACGAAAATACATTCTCTCATTTTAATTTTTACGAAGATAAAACCCTTATCCAGTTCAGTAACAAGAAATCCTTTTTTGAAATACAAGGTATGATATTTTTTCTCACAAAAGCATTATTCCGCACGAGTACATGTTGAATTTTTAAACTGATTTAAGGATAATTTAAATTATTTAAAATGAAAGCGCTAAACGTAGAATGCAAATGTTTTTTTTTTCAATTTTTATTTAAGAGATGTACGTTGTCACGTGTTTATTACACTAATACGTGAAATCTCTCAAACTCTTTTGAAAAATATTTAAGAACTAAATTGTGCAAAATATGTCTAATTTTCTAATTTAAAATAATTTCACGACTTTTGTATAGTATTAAGCGCAAAAAGTCTTTCACAGCATTAGTAAGAACATTCTAGAAATGATCGAACATACTGGTTGTTAATCACACTTTAATTCAGCCAATACGTAGTAATTCTGATTTTTTTTACACAAATTGTAATGCAGGCCAAAGCTCATCAATACCCCGAAAAGATAACATTTGCAATTTA
>KK121257.1:498560-516857 GCA_000611955.2 Stegodyphus mimosarum | reverse complement strand
TTCTAATGTTCATGTAATATTTTCTTTAGAACTTAGTAGAGATAATGTTTATGTCAATTAATGTACGTATAAGTTTTCTTGAGAAAAGCGAAATCAGTATCAAAATTTATAAGACCCAAAACATGCACTATCAAAAACTTACATGATCAAAACTGCTTACAGTATCAAACATTAAGGGTATGACATGTAACACGAATCTTTAAATTTGATCGAGTTAGGTATGGATAAATCTGAAAATTAAGTATCATACTAATATTGGATCCTAAGCGGATGATGTAACATCCATTTCCCCTCCCCCCATTGGCGGGCACGTAGCCGACTTAGGCTTAGCCGCTACTAAGGTAGGAAGTGGTGGCCATTTTATTATGTAAGCATCTGATAGGTGTGGCACTGTTTCCACTTGCGAAGGGACGGACAATTTCAGCGATGTCTTCTCCTGGTTTCGAACACGAGCACTCCAACATAGCAGTAGGTTCTCCTACAACTATACCGTCTCGACGGAACATATAACTCACATTTAAACTGTAAATGTAAAATTCACATTTAGCAAATGTTAATGGAAAAAATATGTTTCAATATATAACTCATAAAAAGCTTAACGCCTAATTAGCATTTATATATATTTAATATATAGCTATACGTTAATTAATGCATAGTATATGTTAACGGTTATGTTTAGTATATATCAAATGCATACTAAACAAAATTTGATGTGTACACCACATTACTTCCTTGTACGGAACATTAAATTATACGGATTCATTCCTGCATTTCATTTCAACTTACTTCCTTGAATTTCATTAGAGATAAACTTCTGATTCAATTAACTCAGTTCTCAATTAACAGAAAGACTAAAATACATAAAAACTCAAAATATCATCATTAAAAATTGAAAACATATAGAACAAATACAGTTAAAACAATTAAAAGACATTTTTTACAATTAAAATTAGAGTTTCTACGTAAAAACAAGCAATTCGGCCAGCAGGTAAGAAAGCAGATTTTTCGGTGCAAAAAACTAAAAGTTTCCTTTTGGTCTCATTAGGCAAACAGAAACACTGAAGGTGCAGAAAGGGTTAAAGCTCTATTCTGCTAAATTTCAAATGTAAACAAATATGGCTGGTATGGTAAGAAAAATACGCTTAGCCGCACTTAAAACAACTTTATATTGTTGATAATTCTACAAGTTTTGCATGCCGATTAACTAAAGGTATAAAAACCTTAACCGGAAGATAAGAACAACATAATTCAATCATTTTTAAAGCAAAAAAATGCACAATTTACTAACATATAAGAATAAAAAGAACTGAGATCTCTGAGCCGAGTAACAGATTGAGGTATATATACATTTAAAGCTTTTGGGATTAATTTATGGATCATTAAATATATTTTTTATGTGTTTGGATGCTTGCACTTAGTTTACTTGTGTTTTCTGAATTTGAATGATATTGCGACTTAGTCCGCAGAAATATTTAACGTTTCGTTGATTACAATTAAATTTCCATAATTTAAAATTTAAATTACCTTTATATGAATGAGATAATGTTTTTGTATCTGTGAAATATATATACTTTTGGTGCGGCCGATTGCAGCCAAAAAGGAAGTTGCGCAACTACGTATTATAGCAGTCTTGTATAAAAGTTTCAAAGTTTTGAGGCTACTCGATTTTGAGTTATGCGAAATATATACATGCATACGTATGTACAGACGTAATGAAAAATTCTCCAGAATCTATTTTAAATCAGTTTTATAATTTTTTTGGGAAAAAGAGCCCTTTATTCTCTCCTTACGTACAGATGTCAAGCAAAAACATTGTTCAATTGCATTCGATGGCGGTCAAGATAGACATTTTCGTTGATATGTCCCTGAATTTTTTGCGATTACAGTACTTCGTACAAAGAAGTAATAGCACTTATGTAACTTCTAGTTAGCATTTATATATCTCTAATCCATAATTACAGTGCGTGATTTTATTTCTGTAACAAAATTGTCTGCCGCATTTTGTTTCTTTTATGGAAATAATTTCCACGAGGTACAAATTACTGGCCTTTTTATACATAAATATTTTTTTTCTCTTTACAGTCAAAAAAATGTTTTACTATCACTATTATTTTAGGTATTATTTTATGTTCCTAATCTCTCCCACATATTATACTCCTTCGCTTAATTTTTATGATTTATTTAATTTAACGGATCATTTGATTATCAACAATTAAATTTACCGTATTTGTTTGCATATGTTTTAGTACATATGCAAACAAATACGGTAAAGTACATATGCAAACAATAAGGTTTTAATTACTCATTTCTTCTTGGTTTATTTCTAATAATATTATTTATTTTAATGCTGTATTATTTTTATGTAATGTTACACAGCTGTATTCAGCTTTGATTTTACATTAAATTGACTATTTATCCAATTTTAATTAGCGATTGTTAGCGATTATTTGACGACATATATTTTATTCATTACTATTTGACATTTTCCCACACTTCGTGACAGCTTTCTAAAGGATTCTGAATATTTCAGACTTAGAAAATTATGCAGTGTTACGAAATTTTCGAAAGCAAAGATTCCTTTATTAATTACTTAATAATTAGAAAATTTAACTCATTAAATTATCTTTGTAATATCTTTCTTATTATATCGAGTGAAAAGTAAAGAAGTAAGCTTGATATAGCTATAAACAATCCAAATAATTTAACATACAGTTTTTCCGTATAACAAAGCAATTTTATAGTCTTAACTTTAACTACATGTGTGACCAGGTTTTCGTTAGATGAAAAATATAAATTCAGCAAGGTACAGCTGAAACGACCACATACGTAGGAACATGTAAAAGTGAAAAAAAAATCAGATCTGTACACTGCATGACTTCCTTGTACAGAATTAAATTCTACGCATTTTGCATTTCATTCAAACTTATTGGATTGAATTAAATCTACTTCGTCGATAGCGCATAAACCACAGTAGAATAAATACACTCTTTAAATTTCACTATATTTGCTTACCATAGCGATATTCTGGCGCTAGGCACACTTAACAGCGTTACATCGCATTCATTTCATAACTCAGAATGCACAAAAATTATATATAACATCTGAAGAATTGCCTAATCGTTGTCACATGTTCTATTCAAATATTCTAATAACTCTAAAGCGATCTGTAAATGAAATTAAACAAACAAACAACAACAAAAAAAGAAACAGTTTTTCACAGACGATTTAGTATTTCTTATTTAATTAATTCTGTTCTCACTTCACGACAAGCCAAAATACATAAAAACTCAAAATATCTATATTACAAATTACGAAGTAAATCTTAAACACATTTAAATCTTAAACTTATTTCCTCCAATAAATTCTAGAATGGAGTAATCATGATTTAATTCGCAGTAATAAAAGAAAGCGTTAGCTTTAAGTTTCAAATGTAAACAAATGTGGCTTCCATTGGAAAAATGATTAGGCTTAGCCGCACGTAAACAACTTTTAAATTGTTCATAATTCTACAAATATTGCACGCGCATTTACTAAAGGCATAAAAACCTTAACCGGAATATAAGAATAACATAACTCAATCATTTTCAATCATTTTAAAGCAAAAAATGAGCAATTTACCAACATATAAAAGGAAAAAAATGAGCTCGCCCATATATATTATATATATACGTTTGATGCTGCCCAAAATGGAGCTGTACATCTACATGTTATAGTAGTCCTACATACGCAATTTCAACATTCTGAGGCTACTCGTTTTTGAGTTATGCGAGATACATACGTACGTACGGACGGACGCTACGAAAAAAATCTCTTCAGAATCCATTATAAATCTGATTTATAGTTATTTTGGGAAAAAGAGTCTTTTATTCTGTCCTTACGTGCAAATGTCACGCAAAAATATCGTTAAATTAAATTCGATTTCTGTCAAAATGGATATTTTCGTTGAAATATGATACGCGAAATTTTTCGCGATTTTAATACCTCCTGTTTACTTTGTACAAAAAAGTAAAAAACGAGAAATTATGCAATTTTTGAAGGAGGCATTCATGAGGAGATAACGATGCTACACTAGGATTGTTTGTAGCTTCGGCAAGTTTATGAGAGGATCTCTTAAACAGATATTTACCTGCAAATAATTAAGCAAGCCGAAATGGCGGGGATAAAAGCGGCAGTATTTCAGTTTACACGCAGTCACTCAAAGAAGATCTTACTCTACTGAAGTTAGGTAGGGAATCACAAAAATTGAGGAAAACGTTTGAGTGCTGTTTAGTGACTTTTTAACTCAGTGAGAAATAATAAAATTACTTTCGTACTTGCCTCCAGTTATGAACTTTATATTTTTTCTGTGAACTTGCCATTCTCATTGAATGAAGTATATCGCAATACTACATGCATGCTGTGATAAATTAAACGTTTATTTAAATTTTATACATCTACTAATCTTCCAAACACATTTTGTGACAATGGAAATAAACGTAAGTAGATAGCTGTTGATGGATTACACACAGGAGATCCTCCTTATTTCTACCCTTGTGCTTTGCGCATCACTGCAGCTACGCTGCGTACATAATTAAGCTCCGATGGGACGCAATGATCTATTGCCTCTTGCTCAGTCGTCATAGGTGTGTCAAGTTCCTAGTTTTTACCTAACTTGACGCGAACATTACACGGTTTAAAATACTACTTCGTACTTGTCTATCTATCAGTTTTCATCACCTATTCGGATTTATACTCAGTAATTCATTTTAGGTTTTCAGCGAATAATTTATCAATTATAAGCTTAAAAAGTTATTATTTGCATAAATTTCTCAAAAGCTTTTTCTTCCTTGTACGAAGTAAAAGCGAATGCTATGGCAAAATCTTTCAAATACCATATTTCAACGAAAATGTCCATTTTGACCACTCTGTGACTCATCTGAATGAATATTTCGCGTGACATCTGTACGTATGAACAGAATAAAGGAATGTTTTCCAAAGTGCATTGTAGAATGGATTTAAAATAAATTCAGAAGAGACTTTTTTTCAGGAAGTCCGTACGTATAGACGAACGTATGTATCTCGCGTAACTCAAAAACGATTAGCTCTAGAATGTTAAAATTTATATATGGGACTGCTGTGGCAGATAGTTGTGCATCTCTCTTTTTGGCGGCGTATGTATACACACATATATATATATATATATATATATATCAGATCGAAATATGTAAATCAGCTTTATAATTTAATTTAGTAACAGTCTCTTAATTCCTCATTTTTAACTTAATTATTTCCTCTTTCTATTCTAAAAATATTAACATTTCTGGGCTGCGTCATTTCTAGATAAATCAATGTCGCATGGCTTGCTTAACGCTAATGACGTAGTTAATTTGGAACCCAAAATTCAGAATTTCGAGAACAAACCTTTCTGAACTAAATCAAAACCTTCCTCTTGGTGATCTTCCATATCGAATAATCGCGCACTTAAAGTTGTACCTCTGTTGCTGCTGGGACGCTATTTCGCTATGCTTTCTTACCATCACAACAGTATCCAAATTGTAAATGTTCTTATACAGGAACAATTAGAGTGTCAAGTAAATTGTGGCCACAAATGTCAATTTAAATAAAAATGAAATTTTGTCCTCCTCGACGGGCAAGTTTCTTAGTCTTTGCGCATTCAGCATTTTAGCTTACCACGCAGTAAAATCTCCCCAGAACATAACGCGGAGAACCATCGTCAATCTGTTGCAGCTTACTCCATCTTATGACAACTGTCATTTGCGAAGTCTTTTCTCGGTTCCTGTTACACGCACACGCACATATATACATATACTCATTCCCTTACCCGGCTCTGTTGATTTTTCTTACATTCTCATAAATTGAGCACTTTTGCTTTAAAAGTAATTGAACTATTTTGTTTTTATGTTCTTGTTAAGGTTTCGAAGCCCTTAGTTAATCTGCACGCAAGAGCTGTAGAATTATCAACAATTTAAAAGTGGCGCTAAGCTTAACGAGGCCGTTATTTGTTTACATTTGAAACTCTTAATTGAATAGTGAATAAGTCAGTTGGTATACCACCTTCAGTGACGTTTTGCACAGTGGGTCCAAAAGTTAACTTTCAAATCTGTTGCACGAAAATTCTGTCATCCTATCCATTGGTCAAATATCTTGTTTATTCGTAAAAACTCTAATTTTAATAGTAAAAATTGTTTTAACTATATTTAGTGTATTAGGTTTTTCTGTATTTTATAATTTTTAATAAAGATATTTTGAGTTTTTATACAATTTTGCCTTGCCGCAAAGTGAGAAAGGAAAAAATGAATTGATTATATGAGAAATATATCTCTAATAAAGTTCGGGAAAGTAAGTTTAAATGTAATGTACCTAAAAATGTGTATAGTATAATAAGTCAAACAAGGAAGTATATGATGTTCATATAAACGTTTTTATTTAAGTTAATGTCACAAATTACTAGAAATATGAGATCTGATTTCATCAGTATTAAATTGAAATGTTATTTTGATAAGCAAGACTATATACCTATCTCTATTTCCGGAAGAAAGAATGCAATTAATTTACAACAAGGAAGTTAATAATTTCTCTCCTTTTCCGTAAAATGCTGGTCTTTGGTGTTTTAATTTTAGACGTAAAAGTGCACCAATCATTGAAAATTCATCAAGTATTTCCAATTTTCATAGTTATTTTTATTTTCTAGGGAGATATTTATGTAGTTTCAAATTGTGAGATACTATTATGTGCTGTTAATAGTTAACACGAAACAAAACTATATTTAGTCTAAAAGTATGTTTTATTTTTAAAAGAAATAATAATAATAGGCTTTTCGTTTGAAACTTGAGACACATTTTAATTCGATTACTTTGTAAATCTAGGCAAATTAATTAAATTTCTGTTATGTTTAACCTTTGAAAACTCTCTGAAATAATGCTGAGTATTAAATGAATTGCTAAGCGATCAGACCTTGACTTTTCTTTCCTTTTCTTGAGAGAAAGTGTCTTTTAAATGCAGATTACGGGAAAAAAAGATGTTGCATTTTTCTGTTCAGAAAAACAACCGAATTAATGAACGTACTTGAGTTTTTTTCATTTTAAGAGAAATATTTCAACGACATAATTCAATGTAAAATAAATGTTCCTACCATTCTTACACCAAAAACATAGAGTACAATTCAATTTAATTTTATTAGTGGAACATTTATTATGCACTGCAGATTAAATATTAATTGAATAGAAGGCGTTTGTAAATGTTACTAGCCATGCTTGACATCATAGAAATG
Source organism: Stegodyphus mimosarum (assembly GCA_000611955.2). Taxonomy (NCBI): domain Eukaryota; kingdom Metazoa; phylum Arthropoda; class Arachnida; order Araneae; family Eresidae; genus Stegodyphus; species Stegodyphus mimosarum. The sequence continues at coordinate 509,587 of KK121257.1, read as the reverse complement.
TGAAACAGTCACATTGTCCTTACCAGGATTATAGCCACGGATCTTCCACCTGTTACCTGCAATGGCTTAACTACTTAATACCATGATAGTATGCACCGTATAATGTGATAACATTTTGCAAAATAGGAACTACTTATCTGCACTTCATTTATTACGTAACTAATATAATAAATGATATGAAGACTGAAGAAGAGCAGTTTTACCTGCTTTCACTTGATGTGATGTGTGCATTTAATAATATGTAGTGGCCTGATATTTTGAATTGCTAGGTAGAATAAAATGCTCTAGAACTCTATATTATTTATTTAAAATCAACTTAAATGGCAGAAGGTAACATACAAAAACGTATGCCATTAAAACTTCTAAACACAATATTATAAGAGATACCCTCTAGGACCACATTTAGGACCTATTACTGGGACTATAATAGCGTATATTGTACTCAGCATTGATTATGTGGACAAGCATATGCAGATGACAGTGTATTTATTACGTCTGATTATAATAGTTAAATCTAATACACAGCTCATGTAGCAATGTGCAGTGCAAGAAATACAAATTATAATTCAACTGTTCTAAAACAAAAATAATTCTTTTTAATAAATGCTATTAACTGATTTGAAAAACTTCGAATGCAACAAAAAAAAAACTTGATTAAAAATGTGACATACTTAAGTATTTGGAGTTCATTTTAGATAAAATATCATCTTGGATTTCTAATTTAACGCTAGTAGGAAATAAAGTACAGAATTTACTCAACAATCTTTATAAAACCATGCTGTTTTGAGGTACAGCAATGAAGATATTATGTTCAATATTTTTTTTTGAATGAATTATATGGATATTCCGCTTGGTGGTAAAGAAATGGCACAATGAAGATCTCTGATAAATTGATTCAACCTCACAGAATTGTGTTACTAAATATTTCTAAAAACTTATGCTAAATTAAACATCGCATTATTCGTACTTATTAATTTAGGATCACTCGATCTTGAAGTTGGTCTGACATTGCAAATTATAGAGATTTATACAATTTAACGAAGAGATTGAAATAAAAGGTAAAAGTACGTACAGGAGAAAGGTTATCATTTTCTGTGTACCCCCTGTAGTAATTTTTAATTTTCTTTGGATTTCCTAAAGTCCCATAAAGTGAAGGTTTTATTATCATGCCACAAAGACGAAAAATATGAAGTGGGTGCAGATTTCTTTGCATTCAAACATGGAACATTACTTCATAGGAAAAGTTGAATGACACCGTCACTGAGTTCCAGGTGAAAACATTAATGCTACTCAAGGTTGTATTATGGGCGGAAAAAATATCGAAGAGAAAAAATGTAGTTAACATATGTCCCGATATCCGCTGTCTGTTCCAGGCTTCTCAAATTTTAAACCGAAGTTTTACAGTATTTATTTAGAAATATATAATACATAACGCCCAATTAAAACTAAACTATTAACTCCTTTTGGTTCTCGATTAGTGTAGTATAATAGGCAATGAGACGGCCAACCATCAAGCGTCACTTGTAAAGATTTACCAGTCTCCGAAAATGCTATCAAAACTCATCTCTAAAATCACATGATCTACCTGTGGCAATAAAGATGGAATTTAGCAGAAGAGGAAGATTTACTGGTAAAATAATACGAAATATCAGTCTCAAATGTGTAAGGATATATTAATTTATTTTAATTTTCCACGAATAATTAGAATTTTATCAAGTAATTTCAAAGATTTTTTTTTCAATAAAAACGTCAGCTATTGAAAAGCGAAAATCAATCATCAATCATCACGTGAAAAGCTTGATTTCCATTATATATTTCCATAGGCTGTCATCCATTTGAAAACAACCTTGCATTATATATTTTATTGCACCGTTTTGAAAGAAAAGAGAAAAATGCTCTTTCATAGGCAACTGAGAAATATAAGTTTAAATATGACTTTTCAAACTACTGACTCTTGTATTACAAAAGTCAAAGAGTTCACGAGATTTACTGCAGATCATGAATATAAGACAATGGTACTTACGTATTACATCGTCAACCGTTAGCGAAAATTTCGGTAATGATTGCCAGTCGCCAGTCGTTACTGCGGAATTCGGAAGTACACGGTTAAGCATTACTTCCCAGATGTATGAAATTAATCCCAGTATGGGGAAAATTACTGTCATTTACGGCATATATTTTATAATGTGTATACTATATTTTTGTTTTAATTTTGTATTTGTATATAATACTTCTGTTCTATATTTGCCCCACCAATAACTCTGTCGCAAAGACCGCTATATACTGGTATTTGATTCATGTTTGAATACTGATGAACGAGCTCTCTGCATGGATATTTTTTTGTTGAATACCTGTGCGCGGAAGCCGTGTGACTCCCATTATCGTATCCTGAAAATGGTTCGTATTCATAGCACACATAGGGAAAATTAATGTGTAAGTTGAATACACTCTTAGACAAAAAAAAAAGAAAGAAAACGACGCACCAAGAAGGAATTATCCGAATGGGACGAAAATCGGTTGAAGTGATGTATATCTACAGAAAAACAAATGATTACAGTTTGCAAAAAACTTTATAATTTATTGAAGTGATAGAGCTTCACTAAGTGAACAAATCAGTAACACGTTTGTTCACCTCTGGCCCTTATGCAAGCAGTTATTCGGCTTGGCATCGATTGATAGAGGTTTCCGATGTCCTTCTGAGGGATATCGTGCTAAATTCTGTCCAACTGGAGCGTTAGATCGTCAACATCCCGAGCTGGTTGGAGAGTCCTGCTCTTAATGCTCCAAACGTGCTCAATAGGAGAGTGATCCGGCGACCTTGCTGGCCAAGGTAATGTTCGGTAAGCTCTAAGGCAAGCAGTAGAAATATGTGCAGTGTGAGGGCGGGAATTATCTTGCTGAAATATATGCCTAGGGTGGCGTGATATGAAGGGCAACACAACAGGCCTTAGAACTTCGTCGACGTACCGCTGTGCTGTAAGGTTGCGACGGATGACAACCAAAGGGGTCCTACTATGAAATGAAATGGCACCCCAGACCATCACTCCTTGTTGTCGGCCTGTCTGCCGGAAGACAGCCAGGTTGATATCACACCGCTGTCTGGGGCGTCTCCAGACTCGCCTTCGCTGGCCATCGAGGCCCAGTTCAAAGCGGGACTCATTACTGAAGACTATTCTACTCCAGTCAGCGACATTCCAGTGCGAACAAGCCCGATACCACTGCAAACGGGCTTGACGCTGTACAGAGGTCAATGGTAGTCGGCGAAAGGGGCGCCGCGACTTCAGCCCCCTTTCTGTGATCCATCTATGAATGGTCCTTGCGGTGACTGAAGGACTAGTTGCACGTGCGATCGATGATAATGATGCATCTGAGGCTGTGAGTGCCGCTCTGACTGCTCGGTCCTTACGTTCTGTCTTTTCTCTAGGCCTACCGCTTCCTTCTTGACGCTGTGTGCGGCCATAGTTCACCCATCCCTGCCAACATCGTCTAATAGTGGTATCGCTTCTGCTCAAATCTCGAGTTATTCGCCGATAAGACCAACCGGCTTTTTTGAGCCCAACCACACCACATCTCTCAAATTCTGATATCCGCGCATATCGTTCGCTCACCTGTATGAGAGCCATGTTACTGTCTACCAGAGTACACGGAATGAAATTCGTGAAGAATTTATGACCTGGAATCGTAATTTCTCCTCTTAAATATCCTGCCAGTTGCGCAGATCAGATGCGCTGTAGCGACAACCGTTCATTCATTGCCAGCCAAAATGTAAAATTTTGCATTTTCCGTCGAAATCTGTATGCATATCAATTTGTGTCCAATTTGCTTTATATCTTCTCGGTGCGTCGTTTTTTTTTGTCTAAGAGTATATAAGCAATTTTCGCTAGAAGGCCCGCATCGAGGTCATACTTCGCTTTAGGCCAATAGAGCTGGTATCTTTGTCATATTCAATTAGCCTAAGTTGTTTTATATGTATGCTGTATAGCTCTGCTGTGTTTATATTGCAATATATATGATCGTGTAAATTAGAACTAATTATGTAGATATTCAAGTTTCAGTCTGAAGTAATTTTATGTAAGCGGAGTAAGCAAATGAAAGAGAATTGATTAACTAATAAAATCTTCTTAATGAGTTTACATAGACTTGAAAGGACAATGAAGACTAAATTAATGGCATTCTTAATAAATGAATATGAGTAAACTGATAAAAGAAGTGTAAATACAATCTTCTATTTTAAATGTATTACACATACCCATTAGTTCTGGCAAAACATTTTGCTCGAAATGAAGCATTCTGTACTTGCATTTATGTATACAAAACATACCATAGCTTTTGAGAGCAGACAAATAAAGAAGAATATATCTGACGATCATATATAAAATCATGCATACATACATATATGTACAACATGTGTGCGTATGAGTGTATGTGTGTAATATAAAAAAAATTAAAACGTTCAGGAATAATCTTGCTTCCACACAATATAGACATTTCTATTCTTTATATTGGAAATTCTGTGAACAAAAGCCAGTTTAAATGCAACAACAATAGCAGGAAATCTATTTATTGAGATAAACTATACGTATACAAGAAATTGGGGAAACCGATAATTACGTTCGTTCTTCTTTGACTTCTTAATCTTTCGATGACTTCTCAATAATTTATACAAATAACAAATAAACAATTTTAATTTCTTAAATACAATTAAATATTAACATAAATTAGATAAAATTGTTAGACTCTCGATTTTTATGGTACTGTGTCAAAGAGTTTATTAACGAATCTTGGCAAAAAATTGAACACACTTATAAACGCAGAACATCTTAAATCTCATGATATTGGAGATTTATGCGTTTCGTGAAACAACTTGCAGACATATTATTAAATCCCTATACTAAAAATACCACTTTATAAAATACTAAACTGTAACTGCAAGATACATACCTTTAAAAACATATATGTCTAAGTGTATGTCTGAAATTTGTCCACAGATTTCACATATATGTCATGAAACTTGTATACAGATTTCATGTTGGATTTGAGTCAAATGCTACTTTTCATAAGATTTGATAAGAGGCTCAAATTTATTTCATTTATTCGAGAAAAATTGTACAATGGTTTTATAATGCTTTCGTATTCCTCTAATAATAAAGCTTGCTGATATATCGTTAAGCATATGTGATATAAATACTCACAAGAAAATACTTGTTAGAAAAATAATTATCTTTGCTAATACTTGCTACAGAATGTTTTCAATGTGGATTAACACCTTAATATAACGCTGCATTCATGAACACAAGAACATCAAACTCACGTTAATATGCTTGTGCCCTTACGCATTCACACATCATCCACCAGCGACGGTCATATTTCCTTTCAAAGCACGAGGCAACAGCAAATTTACAGTTTACATACCCCATGGAAAAGAATCTTCCAAAGCACACGATGAATCAGCGAAACGTTCACGTCTCCTCCTCTGCAGTTGGGAGTCGGAGATTTTGTTATTCAAATTAGATGGCTGTGGCTTGTTTCGATTGAGACCAATCTCAAACTTGCGTTCGTAGGAAAATCGAGCGCTCTCTGTGGAATTCACTCATAGCTGCGTATCATATTTATATTCCGTGGATGTAAATTCCAACGCCAGAAGGTACCCTGAATTCGGGGACAGATTTCTGATTCATATTCGAAGACTGAATGATCTGTATATCTGATAGGGCTGGTGCCTTTCACTGAATCATTCTACAAATAGTTTAGAAACTGTTAGGGGACAAAAGCATTTTTGTACACAACATCATTTATAGCCTTTTAAAAATGACTCTTATCAAATGTCATAAAATATATATGATCAATATGTTATCAGCATACACAGGTGTAAGACTAGCAGTGTATATATAACATATACTGTTACAAGACGTAGATATGCACTTGAGTTCAATTTATATGTTTACATATACATACTATAGTTACAGATAAGCTGCACATTTAAATCCTTGTATACGTCTCTAATGTAGAATGATATGTTCGAGAGCTACAAAAGCATGATTTTTACTGCTGAAAAAACTTAATCTGGCCATCGATTCATAAAGCTTCCACAGCCTCTGAGTGTGAAACTAAAACGTCTGTCAAGAAAACAAAGTAACAAAGGAGGAAACTTTCAGTTAGTGATCTTTATGATATTTTTTCCTTATCTAAAACATGATCTGCGAAATACATTCAAACCGCAACAAAAAAATGGGTTGAAAGAAAACTATAGGTATACAAATGTTTCGTCTAACAATTGAAAATCTAAATGAAATGGTAGGAATTACGTAATTTAAAACATGAAAGCTGTTTAAATTTCTTCAGAGTTAATCTAAATGGTAATAATAAATATTAAAAAAGAATTTATATCACTGATGTAGTATTTAAAAGGAAATAAAATGGCCCTTAAAATGTGATAGTGTTTCAATCCGTGTTTCTTTTTTTTTAATCAGTTAGGTAACACCTCGTAGTATGAGTCTCATGATCTTACCAATAAAAGTCAAAGCAAATACATGCGGATTAAAAACGCATTCTCGCTGTTTCTATCAGAAATGCTACATTAATAGCCAAGAGTAATGACATATATTTCACGGCGTTTTGCTTTCCTATGCCAGTACAGAAAGCTTCCAAGATCCCCCTCTCTTACTCCCAGGAGATCTACGCATCCTTCCCTGGTGCAAATCGTCACCCTCAGGACAACAAAGAGAGATTTTCTCTGACGAATCAAAAATTTCAGGATAAGTAGGGGCAGCGTTCACGGTCTCTTCGAACAATGAAGAAATTTATCAAGCACAATTCTGTCTAAGCAACCACGCTTCAGAAGCTGTAGGGTCTTTTAGTTTTGTGTAAAATAAGAAAATTAGAAATGTAACAATAATAGTAAAATACTATAGCTTTATTAATACTATTATAAAATTTATTATTTTAAAATATATTTTATAATAATGAAAATTAGTTATGCCTTGAAAATTTTGAAATTGTGATTATTCAAAATAAGTAATGTGCGTACAATATTTTTACAGTGCGAGGTTGTGTGCAAAGCCTTACAAAGCATTTCCTGAAAAATTCTAATTATGTGGACTGTCAAAGACCTTCCAGAGGCCTCTAAAATATTGTATAGGATTATATTTTTCAATTATTTAAACAATTATTTTGCGCAAAGTTTCATTTTTTGAATTTTTCAAATTATTTCTCTTGATTTGTTAATGCTTTAGCGCTTTCACTGTAAAAAAGCTTTCCTCTCACCAAGCCATTTTCTTCTTGAAGGCAAGAAACATGTAAAATATAAAATATCCATCTTTCAAATAATAAATTAATAATAGCCCTTTGGCTTCCGTCTTCATTCCAAAAATAATAATAACATTCCTGGACTGCGTCATTTCTATATTAATTTATCCAGAAGCTTCCGTAACGCTGATGACGTAGCATTTGGGAACCTAAAATTTGAGAACTGAAACCTTGCCACAAATGTGAGTTTGAATAAAATTAGAATTAAAACTGCTTTAACTACCAAAGTTCTTATTCATTAAGGATCGGCATTTAAGTATACTTCTCCTTCAATATGAATCTACATTTCTATGTCAGTATTTCTAAATCAATACTTCTAAAATTTGCTTTCATCACACACACACGCACGCACACACGCACGCACGCACGCACGCACACACACACACACACACAGAGAGAGAGAGAGAGTCCCGTGTGTTTGTAAAATAAATTTTATTTAAATTCAATACTTTTTCATTCTAAACCAAAATATACTTCTTTGTATTCGATGGCCAACCGTTTCTTTTCATTTGTGATCATTTTCCTGAACATTGTATTTTCAGATACTTTACTGAAACCGGATTTTTTTTCTCTTCATTTCTATTTACAGATCTATCGATAACGTTTACACTCAAGCCCTCGTCCATTTGATATCATGCGGTCTTTGAAACTTTGCAAGATGAACGATGACTAAAATGATATTGAAATCCTTTTATGGTAACACATGACTTGGATATGATTTGGAAAATCTGAACGATCTAGTTTAATTCTTTCTTCTTTAATGTATATTTAAGGACGATAAGAAAGAATGGTTGAGAGACAAATGAGATGATGCCAAGAAAACCTTAGGAAAAACGAAACATTAAAGTTTCTGCAAAAGAATTTCATATAGATTTGATGTTAAATTTGGCGTTAAGCAATGCACGAGAAAGAGTGATGAGTTGAATCAAAAACGATTGCATAGGAACTGATGAAATGTGCAGCCCAGTTGGATAAATAATCAAATGCATTTCATAATAATGAAAGTTTGATAGCATATTTCTATTATCAAGATAAAACTTCCAGGCGTTTATTTCAGTATTTTAGTTAAGGCTCCATAGAGGAGAACCATTACGTTTTGTATCCCGCTTTCAATACTAGCTAAAAGTATTACATGATATTGTGTTATTGTAATGTTCCGTAAAAGAATTGGGAAAGTAAGGAAAGAAGATATTCAATTCTATCCATTTTCGTTAAATGCTTTCAAGTGATCACAAGGAAAACCCTTTTTTGATACAAAACGATTTAAGATTGTGACTATTCCATTCTTTCCTCGAATTATTTCTAAAACTGCCCTTAATTTAATTTCATTTTAGTGCACATTTTTAGTAAAATTTGTGGTTTGAGTTTTAGATACCACATTTCAGGCAAGAATTCATATGATAGTATAGTCTGCAAGGGTAGCAGGGCATTCATGTAAATAAATGGATATTTTGAAAATTTCATATCAATAATACGAAATATGTCTTCGGAAATCGTATGTTCATAAATCATCGACTGCTGAAAGTTTGAGTCAAAATTTTATATTTGCAGTTTTTAGTTAAAGTTACGCAATTAGCTTCTTTATTTGTCAAATAGGTTTTCCTAAAATTAAAAAAAATTCCAGTTTTTACAAATTTTAATTCTTATTTGCTGTTAGCTTTTAAAGAATTCAACTCCGTGATAGCGATTAGTTAATTTTTCCATCAATTAATAGTATTAAGTGGCTAGTTTCAGCGCTTTTTAAAATTGTTTCTTGGGTGATTTTTCTTTTCCGTATTAACCCTCTGGCTGCTCATCTCGCGATTTCCACGGGCAACTTAGATGTAGCAAAATTGGCTCATCGCGCGATTTTCGCGAGCACGTATTTTCTTCCTTCCTTTATTAAGAAGCGCATACCGTTTTTACACCGTTTAAATTATATACAGTATTAGACATTTAATTTAGGGTTTGACCAACATATGTCGTTAATCGTACACTAAACTGCGGTATCTAAAGGTACTTGGTATTTACCGCTCTAACTTCACTATGTCTGCTGCCGTTTTCTAATCAGAAATGGCTGGCAGAACGTTCAACGATTGATGAAAGAAAGATGGAAATGAAAAAAAAGAAAGATGCAGATGGAAATAAAATTCGCAAAGAAGCACGAATCTGGTGCAAAAACTGTGAAGTTGGACTTTATCTTGAACACTGTTTCGAACTCTGTCATACTAAACTACATTTGTAAGATATTCTTTTATTAGTGCATTATATTTTCTTAAGTTTTATAAATTTTACTTTTTTATATTATGTAATAAATAGAAACTAACTGTAATTCAATTGAAATTTATTTATTTTTTTTGTGATAACATCTGAATTTTTTTTTAACAGTTCAGTTCCTCATGATAAAAGTCTATGTAAAAATCTTTTCTAGAAAGAAAAAATGTATATTTCAATTCTCCAATATATATAGATTTAAAATATGCACAAAAAATCTGAAAGGTTTCAGATTTTAAATTACGTCAAAAAGGGCGTTTTTTAACGTTCTGTGTGTTAAAAAACGCCCCGTTTAGTCCAAAGGGGGCTTTGTTTATTAAATATCATGTTCCGCAAACTCAAACCATAAAATTCAGTTCAACAGCAATATCGCAAAATAATTTTTAAATGAGCATATCTTTAGAATTTCCGATACAGAGTTTCGTGCGCTGGAGATTCGCTTTTTCCCCCTTACAGTGTTGCCATTGCTCGATTTGAAATCGTTTAGTTTTGTTAATTAAAAATTCGTTTAAGTGCTACAAAATATGAAATCGATAATAAAACAAATTTCAAATTCCAAATTAGGGCTTCCACATGCCCATATTTTATGGAAGGTTACGTTATTCAAATTTTGATGGCTCTAGGTACCGTCGTTTTATCACAGTGCCAGAAACATACATACATTTATGAAATTCTTCATTATTTAATTTCATTAAATGTAATACAGGACTCTAATATTTGGTGGAAATAATTTAAAAGTGATTCGCCGTCTACAGTTTTCAAATGTGCAATGGCAAAATGCCAAAATGAAATTAATAGTCCTTCAGTGCAAATTGCCACTTTGGACCTAAAAAAATTGAAGCGATTTCGGTCTACAAATTGAGCAATCAGAGGGTTTAGTGTGTTTTATACATGTTCTAGCAGTAGGTCAACTCTATAAAGTCAAAATTTACAAAACGTTTATTTTCAATTTTGCACAAATTAAAGTGATTCTGGCTGATTTCATTATTTTTCTAATCATTTTCATGTGTAATCACTGAACAGACAAAGTTGAAGTGATTATTTATTTTATACTCGTGCGACACAAGCTGCATCTGTTTTAGTCAAACAGAACTAATCACACTGATCAACAAAGTTTATTGCAAAAAACAGATTTAGCGGTTTTGACGTATTTTGTGATGATCATTTCGAAGTCAGAACTTCATGATTGTATCTGAATTTTCATAACCATAATAGTTGTTTTTGAGATATCAGTTAGTGCTCATATTAAAAGTTGATGCAAATGACACTGCTAAGAAAGAAGCTTATTTTAGTTGATCACGTGTTATGAAACCTGGGAAGTCATTAGACTAAACTTAACCCCATTTCATTTCAAGTTATTTCTTACCTTTTTGAGTTGAGTCAAAAGTGTTAGCTCTTTCAATCACCAGTCGGGGCCATCCGTGAACTTTAAATTGAGTTAGTAAAGGGTTCTTTATACCCTTCTCTGG
>KK121257.1:451889-491540 GCA_000611955.2 Stegodyphus mimosarum | reverse complement strand
AACTTCTCCATCAACTTCCGTCTGACCGCATATTTAGAGTGTCCCCATGCCGCACAGACACTATACATTTACAAATATCGATGACTTGTCTGGGATTCGGACCTGGACCCTTCGGTACTGCAGCCAACCTCGCTAACCACTAATCGCGGTTCGGCGGGAAACGCAAAAGTCACGAACGATAATTACCTAGATTTGGTTGACTCTCCCGTCTGGCCTTTTTAATGTGGGCGAAAATAAGAAATTATCTCATACGACTGTAATTTCTCTTTTAATATGCCTATTTTAGTTACCCATTGGCAGTTGGAAGGCCTGTGGTTCGAAAACCATGGCAGTTCCTTTTTTCATGTTTCTAGTATCGGTAGTCTAAGGCCTGCAAATAAATGCGTCAGTTACGGATATAAAATGAGCATAATTTGTAGACAGACATTTAAAAAAAGAAGTTTTGTTAGGGGCAATACAAGGTATATGTGCATTCTCTGAGCAAAATATTTGTTTAAAATCTTCTTTTTAGAGTTTCCATCGCGAAAGAAAAAACACAAATAAAAGAGCAGCACTGCAAAACGATGCATCACAATCACATACCATATTTCATGAAAATTTCAAACTGCGCATCGTTTTGTGCAATACAGTGAGTCATTATAATGTTTGATACTACCAGTCAAAGGCAGCAATGTTTTAAAAATTAATGTGCCATTTGAACTTCAGTTCCCATGTACCAGTTTCATGGTTAATAAATGCATTTATTTACATTCCATAACAGTCTTCCCATGACGTCCATAAGCGAGTGAATGGATATGACCGCAGAATACATACATTGAATTATATTTTTTGAACATAAGCTTAAATATGTCTCGTGTCCGTTTCTCAGCAAAGGAAAAAGCTACATTTAGATTTCGCCAGGTGTAACTTGCAAAGCAGGCAATTTATCTCAAAAATCCTTCACGAAGACATTTATTTGAATGCAAATAACCCTCGCTTACTTTGCCATAATCAATTTACCAGTCTTTCGAAAAGCAACAAAGGGTAAATGACTAAAAGAGAGAAATGAAATAATGTTTCGATTCGCGATCTGGCTTTTCAAGTTAAGGCGCTGAAATTGTATTCTATGTTACTAAAAATGTCAAAGTTCTCATCCCCCTAAATTTTGCTAGCAGAAAAAGAATTAAATTTATGAGTTTTCCAGACTGCAAGTAATTTAGGAACTCATTTTCTTTTCCATTAAAATTATGGCAAGGAATAATTTGTTATTAAAATTACTCTCATTTTACAGCACAAAACGGCGTCTTATATCAAAAATTTCTGCATCTGACTTGGCGCTCCGAGTGAAACTTTAAATTCGCATTTCAAAAACGACTTGGATTCCTATTTTCTTTACATATTATTTAGACGTTCTCTTTGTTGCAACACGTGAGTAGTTTAATTTATATTATACAGCTGTATAAGCTAATTAAATATATCTGTTAATTCTTTTCTCTCGTATGCCATCATCATATACGGGAAGTTCATAGAAAATTTATATGAAACAGTCATTTTCTTGTTGTTGTAGCTAATGCCCACTTCTCTGACGTAGTCAACCCAAGCCCATGAAATTCCCGTGGAAAGGAGCGCTAGATTACGCCTGTCTTTGGTAACAGATCTAAGCACCATTCAGGTGAAAGTGGAATTTAGCCCAGCTCCGGCCCTAATTTTAATGGAGAGCACTTCGGGGAGGGACGGGTCCGAGGGTCTTCCACCCCTCTCCCTTTCAACGAAACCATACGAGAGAACTTCCGATTCGCCGCATATTCAGAGTGCCGCCATGCCTCACCGACATTATACATTTACAAACATCCATGCCTTCTCCGGGATTAGAGCCCGGGCCCTTCGGCACGGCATCAGCGACGCTAACCACTATACCGGTTGAGCGGCCCTTTTCTTAGTAAAACATTCTAGATCTAACTAAAGGAAAGAATTGAAAATATTTTGCTTGCCACTTAATTCTAAAAATGTGGTCGACATTCAAGGAGATGATTCAAATACTATTGAATTTCTTTAAGGTATTCAGTTTAAGAGGCATCTGCACATTTCGTGTTAGACTATTATGATACATAGAAAAGGAAACTACAAAAAGTACTTCTGTTGAACTCAAATTTAATTAGTACCTATCTAGTATCAGCTTCGAAGTAAATTAATTATGTTCTTCTGAAATACACTTGCGAAAATGAGTTTCAATTTTTTTTCCAATTTCCTTGATTTGTACTTTAGGAATTAATGAAAATTTCGTTGTTATTCCAAATAGCTGCCAGACGTAACAAAAAACGAAAGAAACTCATTAATTCCGAACGTGTATCCGTAAGTTGGCAATTCAAGACACTGTTCTACGAGTATTAAAAAGATAAAATAGAACCATGCAACATATTTTAAAGCATTTTAGTTTAATTTTCACATTTATGTCAGTACTAATCGTGGTTTAATTAATCAATAACATGCACGAACGTGTTTAAACTTTCCTTTGCATTGCTTTACATAGCTTTCCTTTACACAGCTTTTGAAAATAAACATTTTTCTTAATTCCAGTGTAAAAGAAAAGTACGGCAAGCGCACACAGTTTTAAACAGAATTCAAATGACACTAAAAATTGTACGAAATAATTTTTCTATATTGGTTATCACAACCGACCACAACGAAAACCCTTTGCCAAATATTTGTTATTATTTATGATTCCATTTTTATTTGCGCCTATACTTTAAAATTTTCAATTAATATGTATCTTTATTTTTAAATCATGAACAGACAGACACTTAAAGAATACCAACATAAAAATAATCAAAAAACAGTTTTTTTTATATCTCCTTAAAATTCTTTGAACTTGTGATTCTTGGAAGATTAAATCGTTAAAGATTTTGAATTTTCACTAGAATCAATTACATCTAACGTAATGCCCAACCGGGACAGTGCTTAGTGACTCTTGACTGCCATAACGAAGGACGCGGGTTCGAATTCCGGAGAAAGCAATGATGTTTGTAAATGTAGAGTGTTTGTGTGGCATGGAGGCACTTCAAATATGCAGCGAGCCGTTTTTTTTTTTGGGAAAGAGAAATGGGAGACCCTCGGATCCATGCCCCTCGGCGTGCTCTCCTTCAAAATCGGTGGCGGAACTGAGCAATGTCGTGCTATCACTTGTATGGTGCTCAAGGCTCCTGCAAACGACAAGCGTAAACTTGCCTCCTTGCCACCATGAATTTCGTGGACATGTTCTAAGGTCAGGCAAGCGAGAATTATCACAACAATAACAACAGCAGCAACATCAAAAGTAAAGAACATAATCAAATGATATATAAAAATTTTGAAGCTTTTACCACTTAAACTTATGTACTGAATTTAGGAAATGAATATCTGACTTAACAATCGAATAAAAATGTGTATTTCCTTTATTATTACGACTTAGGTATCCATCACCAATGTATATGCAATCATTAAAGGTCAGCAGTTCTAAACACCGTCACTTACGGTTCGTTCTTCAGAAAAAAAGCTCTGAGAAAGCCAAGAGTTATCGCGTTGTTTAGACTGCATTTTCTGTCATTTCACAAAAAGATAATAAAGGTTCTTCCAAGATCATACTTTCTATGTATTTCCTCCAGGAAAGAGGCATTTTCTTGACATTAGAATATGTAAAAATGTCTATGAAGTTAAATTTCAGCGAAAGCATTTGGAAGTGCAACACAAAATGTTCTAAGAGAAAGTGATACATACTTTCTAAGAACTTCCTTCAGTAGTTCCGAAATACCATTTATTAGAGCGCTGTGGTAATTTACTGTTGGGCAGAGTTACTTCTGTTTGTTTCGAATTAAGATATTGGCAGTAATGTTAGAGATGAGTTATACTTATAAGTTTCCGATTTTTTGTACAAATACTATTAGCATTATTAAGTAGCATAAAAATACTCATTTTTTTGTGCATGTTAATTGGGGAAACACTAAGAAATAACCGAGGAATGAGTACACTTCGTTGATATTTTATGCTCAATACCTACACAGTAAAAAACATTTTAGAGCATTCATCTAAAGTAGAAGCTCCATATATTTCTAATATATCTGATTTAAACCTAAATGTACACGCATTCATACACTAGTGTGCAAAATTTTAGCAACAAATTCATTTGTTAGTATACAACCATGAAATGGTTGAAAAGGTATTTTTTGCGATCAGTCCAAAGAAAAGACAGCTCAGCAAAAAAGCAAAGCATATGCAGATATCAGCACCATGAAGTCAGAGGGTATGACAGGGCACGCAAAACGAAAGAAGTCAGCACATTGCGATGCAAGATAACTTAAAAAGAAGAAAGCAAGGCGAGACCGCTGGGGTTGTCCTGGAGTGCTGACGGAGCTTCACAGTTAAGACAAAGGTTCACTTATCGGAGTTCGTTACTGTTACGAAGACAAACTGAAAAAGATGGTCCTCGAAAATTGAGGACTCTTATACAAGAGCTGTTAGATAATCTGGTTTGAAGTATTAACAGACGGTGAAATGCAGCCACTGGAGTTAGGTGACGTCTCGGGTTTTGTTCTCCGTCTTGGTCAGGTAGTTTTTCGTACCAACGCCATTCTGTCAAAGCCTTTTTCTATTCATTCCATACTATATGCGTCCTATTCATTTTTTTCTGCTATACTCTTGCCACTCTTTACATTGTACCTCTGCATTACGAACTTCAAGTTTAAAATCAATTTTTTGTGGAATTACGGCCAACATCAAATGTTGCTTTAGTTTTGCAGACTAGTGTAAATTTTAATTATTAATTTTTAAGTTGTGCGATAACTTTAAAACCCAGATATTTTCCGTCAGCACAGAATGTGATGATCAGTGAAAACGTAAATAATATAAATTTATTTGCAGTTTTAAGATAATGTTTACATAGTTAATCCCTCATCCCTTTTAGTAGTATCTAAACATGACATTGTTCTGTTCATCTGCAAGTTTTTTAACAGCCCAGAGGCATTTATTAATATTAAGAAAAGTAATCAAGACTACTATTTAATAAGCAATAGCCATTAATCAAATGATATTTAATACATTATTTTTGACAAATTATATCTTTTAATAGCACTGCTCTTCAAATCGTTAATAGTGAGTTAAAAATAGCTTGCAGGAGCTTTGAGAAATATTTCTTTTAAAATATATCAAAAGTCAATGTAATAAATAACTCTTGTGAAATATTAAAATAATTTGAAAATATATTATGTTTTTGCGAAAAGTATTGAACGGAAGTTACTAATTATGCCACTTAAGAATTATGCAAATATTCAAAGTGGAAAACGTAAAGGAACATGGGCGTGTCTGCTCCGCTGTGATTAAGGAGCTCGCGAAGGAGTTTCGGCGAACTGTGTGCTCGTACTCCTTCGCGACATTTGTCGCATATCTCGCTAGAATCGGGTAAACTTTATAAAATAAACCGGGTAAAATAAGTAGCCACGAACTTATAGATGATGGAATGAGATGGTGAATTACCGGTAAATTGGAGGCAGGCCAATCACAAGCGCAGATGTTACAGAACTCAGTGTAACGCCTTGATGTATACTGAGTCTCACACACACAAGCGAACTCACTAACATTTGGTGTACCTGCGTCGTCTGCAATCTGTGAAAAGCTTGATTCTTGGTGTATCTGTATCTGAAGAATTCCTGGAACAGGATATCATTCCTCCCTCACCAGGAAAAATAATCATTGTGGTGGTGGAGGTGCACTGGTTTGGGCAGCCATTACGCTGGATGGCCGTATACTCCTGCAGTGTGTTTGACGAAAGCTCTCTGACTCTATCCGGTATACAGAGAAATATTAAAACAGTATGTTTGACTTTCCAATGGTGTAGTTCGATCTGGGTTCCTGTTAATGGACGACAACACTCGTCCACATAGGGCTCAGTTGGTCAAAGTTTACTTGAAAGTGAGGTTATTCGCCGCATGGTTTGGCCAACCAGATTTTTTTAACTTAACTCTCTACAGCATGGCTGAGATGCTCTTGGGAGGGTAATTTCATCTCGTCTTCTCTCTCCTAGACCGATCCCGGAGTTATAAACTGCTTTGCTGCAGTTGTGGGAACAACTGCCGCAGGGATCCCTCAACTACCATCTTTCAATATGCCGTCAGGCTTCGCGACCTGTCTGGATGAGAGAGGGAACCATATCCCATATTAAAATTCATTTTAGTTCGGTATCCCAACGCTGATTTTGTACATTGCTGCTCTATGAGCTTTACTGATAATCACGAGTATATAAAACGACCACTGAATGGTACATCTCTTTCTGCATTATAAATGTATAATTGTACCAAATTTCCCTAAATCTGTCCGTTAATGTTTCAAAGCTTCGAGATAATATGCACATGTTCTTAATTTAAAACTCGAGTGTAGATCTGCATGTAAGAATTTCAAATCCTAATTGAATTATGCAATACTCATAAATGTGTTGAACATTGAGTGAAATTGAAACTGTCCTGTTGTAACTTGTTCGTATTCGTAATTAGAAAACTATCCAATTATAATATGAAAGGTTTTATTTATTACATCCCTGTAGAGACATTAGGTTATTTCGAAGCAGGACACATGAAAAATTGAGCAACGCCTTCGTAGGGAATCGAACCTCGGACCTCTCGGTTACGTGTCGTGCGCGCTGACCATTACACCACGAAGGTGTGCGAAGAAGGCGGAAGAAATACCTTATAACCCTTCGTCGGAAATTAAAATTGATTCTATTTATCTCTTATAACTACTGTTTCATTTTCAGAATAAATATTGTCCTTAACAGTAATTTACAAATTTTATTTCAAATAGCAAACTATTCAAAGAAATTGTTTTACACTCAATGGCATAGCGTTAAGAAAATTTTAGATTGTTTTTCTTATCACACCTAAAACAATTTCATTCATATGCTAAAGACGTTGTTGATGCAAAATAAAACAGCTAGCGGTTTTGCTTGTTATTGGTTTGGATAAGAACCACTTCTTTTACCAAATGCGTCCTAATTGATTCTAGTTAATGTATTACGCACACTGGCCAATGAATTAGAAACCCAAGATTAATATTTTATTGGACCACCTCTTGCACGGATAACTGCTCTGATTCGTTTGACATTGCGTCTACATGCTTCTGGAGTGCATTTACGTCCAGAGAATACCATGCAATGGCTATGCACCGTTTTAGATCTTGTAAATTAGATGGAAATATAGAGTACTGTCGAATGCGTCTTTCCACTATATTTTCTATGGGGTTACGATCCGGGCTGGAATACGGTAGCCAGGGAAGGTGCTTGAAGTCAGACTGATGTTCAGCGAGCAACATTACCCGTTTCCAATCCTCAGATGTTTAGTGTCGTCCTTCCCAACACCGCTGCAAACGAATTCTTGTATTTTTGGTAGAAATGATCTTCTTACAGGCATCCGACTATGTACTCCCATCCTCTGCAATTCTCTACGCATGTTTTGAGTTGAAATATTTTGAGAAGACCTTTGGTTGAGGATCTGTGTCAATTGAAGCATAGTAGAGTCCCTGTTCTGCCGTGCAATTCGTCGGAGACGCCGCCGATCACTCTCTTGGAAATGGAACTCTTGGAAATCTCTTGGAAAACTATGCCCGAACTGCAGTTATCTCATCCAGAGAAGGACTGTGGGTTCTGATTCCAGATTTTGAAAAACTTTGATATGGCTGCTTTTGAGAAAGCAATGGGATTTGCTGTCTTCGAAATCGAGGCCCCTTCTAAAGGGGCACTGTCTGACAAAAGCCCTTTTTCAAATGATGAAGCAGCTGTCGTTTTTTCCACTTTACTTCGTTCATCGTGAAAAGCACTCTTACACCTTACTTGTACTAGCATTCTAACCTCGTGTAACCCACGTCATAAAAGATGTACATACTTATCCCTAGCGCGCATTCAACGCATTCAAATAAAAATCTCAAAGGTTTCTAATTCATTGGCCAGTGTGCGTATATTTCTTTTTATAGTTTTAGAATATGGTGTTTAATTTTAGCTACCATTTTCTGTTTAAATAATGTGCACAAACTATGACCAGTAACTAAAATTACATAATCAACTTTCCTTACAACCTTCTGTAGTGTTTTCCAACCTGCGATGAATTAATATTATATAGTCCAAATCATTTTGCATAGAACATACTTATCTATTCAAATCTTCATTTAACAATATGGTTTTAATTCAAAATATTAATAGAAGACCATCCCATTCAGCATCTAATAACTGCAGTTAAATGGGAACGAGAAAGAATTTACCACAAATAAGGAAAGATTGCTACTAAAGCGAATGCTACGCTTTTTACTGTTCTGGACTTTATAATTTTACCATTATATAACTATTTACCATTACAATACAACCAAATTATTTATCTTTATAATGTATCTCTTAAATTTATAAAGATCCTTTAAATATATGCGTAATGGTTACCGGAACAGAAACAATCTAATATATTATTAAAGGTGTTACAGTATCATTTAAATATGTATGCATTGTTTTATTCAAAACGAAAGGCTCTATTTGTATTCTATCTGTATTACGCAATTTTGTACACGTTGTGATTCTAGTTAATAATAATATATTAAATTTTAAAAATGACATAATAATTAGGTAATTTACTGACTAATTTAAAATTTTAAACCAACCCATATGTTTATACAGATTGGATACTTGGATACGTCGCTTTAGAATAGAATAATTTTGAATATTAAGTAATAATAATAAGCTGCATCGGCATTGATATTTCATTTTATTACTCTTTACTTCAGAGATGTTTGAGTTACAAACTTTTGTAAAATAACCACAATGAATCACAATAGCCTACAAAATTTTATAATTAAGGCACTAATCATGAGATCTGGTTTTCAATTTTCTGGATGAACAGCTTTTTGTGATCCGGATAGTCTCTCTGTTCTAAGGAAACAGATCGCTACTTCAATTTCAGAATCTGTCCATTAGTTTTCTCTCTTTTTTCTACAGCCCGTACGTTACTATCCTTCTCCATATTAGTTCAATATCCCCTACTCACCATTTCATATTAATGTTCAATCGATATCATATCCAAGTCATCATCGTTGGCCATTGAAATATTTTTCCGAGCCATTAAATTTACTTACCTCAGAGAAATACTATATTTTAATCACAATTGTTAGCAGAAGGGAGTTAAGAGCTGGCCAAAGCGCATGTAGACAAAGGAAGTGTTACACTATCCGTCACAAAGTAACCAAACTGTATGTTACGATTTTCACGATTAAACATGGAAGGTTTGTGTTTGTCTCTGCACTTTTAGCTTATCGCCCTCATCTGTTTTGATGCAGTTAAAAAAAATCTGAAAGCTTTCAGGTTTTATATCATGCCCAAAGGGGCTTTTTTTAACGTTCTGTTAACGTTTTGTGTGTTACCTTTATTTATAATGTTCTGCGCACTTAAACCATAAAATTCAATTCGACAGCAATATCACAATATAATTTTAAAAACGCATAACTTTAGAATTTCTGATACACAGTCTCGCGCTCTGGAGATGAAAATGTTTTTTCGTGCAGTGTTGCCATTCCTCGCTTTCAAATCGTTGAGATTGTTAATCAAAAATTCGTTAAAGGTTTAAAAATAGGAAACAGATAATAAAATAAATTTCAAATTCGAAATTTAGGCTTCCAGATGACCATATTCGAATAGACGACTACAAAAAACATGCATACATACATGCAGATTCTTCATTATTAAATTTCTTTAAATATAATGCCGGGCTCTAATATTTGGAGGCAACAATATATAATACAATTTATAGTGCACCGAAGCAAAATGCAAAAACGAAATAATTAGCCCTTCTGGGCAAATTGCCCCTTTGAGCTAAAAACATTTCCCAAAATTGATGATTTAAATAACTAATAAATAAAGAAATTTAAGGGTTTAAATCCTGCAGTTATTATGATCAGATCTGTACCGTTTTAGTTAAGAAAAAAACTGAAAGGTTTCAAATTTTAGCTGTTGTCCAAAAGGGTTTGTTAAGGTTTTCTACGCTCTCGTTGAACTCGCAGTCTATCAGTGTATTCTTTCACTCACTCCTGCTAATTCTCCCTCTCGGGTTTTAGCTTCTGTGTTAAGCATCATTTTCTTCTCACTTACACTACATTATAGTTAAAAAACAGAATCACAAAATGTTTAATAGTTACATAACGGTATATGTTTAGAATTCCCGATGTCGTATCAAGTGTTAGCATACATTTTTCTATTTTTTTCGGTTTTCCTTCAGCTCATCATAACAATATACATATGTTTCATAGTATGATGTCTAATGAAAAAATGCGTTTTTTTATTAAAAAAAATTATGTGTTAACTTTATTAAACATTACGTTCTTTGCCCTTACGCCACATAAAATTAAATTCAACAGCAAAATCACAAAAAACTAAGCTAGTCATCTTAAAAAAGAAAAAGTATAAAATGATTTTAATGAGTCCAAGTAGTCTAACTACACAAAAATGTTGAATATTTCTAGCAAGATGTCTCAAGATTTTAATGCGTGCTTATTTAAACCAATCACATGAAAAAGTAAAAGAAGTATTTTTTAGAACTGTGTTTATTGCTTTTAAATCGTTTAGTTTATTACTCAATAACCTTCGAGATTAAATTTGGAGTATCTTAGGCTTTAATGATTGGCAACCATCAAACTCGTTGGAAGATAGAAGTATTTTGTTTCGGGTCACGGCAACACGTTGCTTTCATACAGCCGAATTTTTTTAATAAAAACTAAAACCTAAATATCTTACATTTTTCCGAATGGCAAAGTCTCGCAATCTTGAAATAAAACTTCCTTACATCAAATAGTGTTGCCACTGCTTGCTTTCAAATGGATGAGATTGTTAATCAAAATTCATATACAAATTCGAAAAGATTCTAATAAAGTAGGATTTATTGGAATCCTCCCGCTATTTAGAATCCCCCAGCAATTAAATTCTTTAATAAAAATTTAGTAAGACCAAAACGTTTTATAAATATGAAATAAATAACAAAACAAATTCGGAATTCAAACCTGGGGATTCCAGGTACAAATGCTCGGGTGGAGGATTCAAAAGATTTTTCAAAACAGTTATTCAAAATTTGACGGCTATGTATACTGTGGTTTTTTCACGATACCAGGAACATTACACACATATATGCAGCTTCTTCATTATTTAATTTCTTTATAATTCGCCCAAGACGATTTTAATGAAGAGCGATTGGATATTTGGTGGCAAAAATTGGAAAAATAATACGCCGTTTTCAGGGAATCAACGTAAAATCCTATTTCGAAATTAATAGCCCCTTTTGGGCTAAAACTAATTTATTAAAAATATGAATACTAAGAAAGTATAATGCATAACATTGTAAGTGAATAAAATTGAAATATGCAATCTTATCAATCCAGAAGTACTGGCTTCAAATTTAAATTCTCGGTTTTTTACAAACCCTTTACACAACGAGCTAAGAAAAACTGGGAAAGCAAAAAAAAAAAAAAAAAAGATAGGAGAGAGGAAATTGTTCACCGAAACGATCACGTCTCTTTCAACAAGGAGCTGGGGAAGATTTTATTATTCAAATTGAAGAGGAACAACTTCCATCCTACATTTTCTTTCGGAGGGCCCTCGCAGAAAGTGTCTACGCAGCAACCACAGGAAGGAATGAAGATCTATTCTGTGTCTTCCCTCAGGGTTAAATGAGAATCGAATTGCAAAGCATTTTTCCGAATAAAATGCTATTTCGAAGGGTGACTTTTAACCTTAATTCGATGTCTGCCTGACGTCTTAGACCAAATTTCCCATTTGCCGGAGCTGTCTGCGTTGATCTCTAATGGCTCTTTTAACCGAATTGTTACCAAAAATAGGAAGCTAAGATTTTCGAATGGATCTTTTATTCAGGTCCCGCGGAATCTCAAGATTTTGATATATTTGAATAAAAGATAGATACAGTTTAAAAGATACAGACTTTCCCGATATTTTAACGAAAGAACATTTACTGATGGCCATCAAGGAAATTTCCAAATAATCTAGGATGTATTTGTATAAGTATATGCACATAAATGCGCACTTTGCTTTTGTCCGAAATGAATATTTAACGTTCATCATTTCCTTCAGCTTCAGTTTTAAAGTTATAATTTTATTTTCAGTTTTACTCTTTATTAATATAGGACTACATTGAAGAGAGTTTTAGCATGACTGATAAAGTTACTAAGGTAACATTTTCCTACCGCCTAACCTATTGCAGTTAGCGATGCTGACTGGCGTACCGAAATGTACTGTTTAAAATCCGGAGAAGGCATGGAAATTTGTAAATGTATAATGTATGTGCGGCATGGGAACATTCTAAATACGCGGCGATTCGAAACTCCTCTCGAGAGGTTGTGGTAGGGAACCTCCGACCAATCTTCGGTGCTCTCCTTCAAAATTGGGTGGGTCAGGGGGTGCGAAACTCAGCTAAATCATACTGTCACCTATATGGTGCTCAAAGCTGTCAACGACAGGCAAAATCCTGCATTCCTTGCCACAATGAATCTCGTGGGCTTGTTCTTATGTTTCTGTCAGACAAGTGAGATAAGTCACAACAACAACACATAACACTAAAATGACAACATCGCTAAACAACAGCAATACTAAAATGACCTTCTTAAACGTAATAGAAACATGAAGCAAATATAAGGAGGATTATTTAAAAACTGGCCGATTTACTGAAGCATAGGAAAGATCATCTCAAATTCGGCTAGTTGCTAGCCCCGTTTTAAACTGATTTGCTTTTCATAAAGACATACGATGTTAAATACTTTGTATTAATATGATTTAAGTGATTCATTTCATAATTAATCTGGAAACTGCCGCTGGTTTTCTTACCTCATCCGTAAGGTACCTGACTTATTGTAGTTAATGCTAAACCGTAACTTTATTTTTATTCTACTAAATCGCTATCCATTACATCATTATATTTTAGCAAAATTTTCTTGAACTCAAAACATACTTTTATTTAATGAACATATAAAGGTATTACAACTTCTTCATTTTTAAATGCTGCTACAAAATATTTCTTCATCTAGCATTTGTAATACAAAATATGCATCTTCATGTCATGCCCAGAAAATTTTAACTTGGCATCAGAAATAAAAATTTCTGATTTAAATCTTTCACATAGCTATATTAGATGTGAAAGACATTGTAAAGTTTATCCTAAGTTTATTAACACTTATTTTAAGTTACGATTCTTTCCTATTTATTCTAATTTCAGCTTACAATTCCTTGGTAGAATGTCATTTAAGAAACACAGTGAATGCAAATGAGTAAGAGTACTATTTAAGTCGATGCTTCACCGATGTCTACAGAGTTGTCTACGTGTCTACGTGTCACCGATGTCTACGTGTTTGCCATTTGGCTACATTCTCTCTTAGCTACTACGCTCGGCCCTTGCTTGTCTTCGCCGATTTAATTTAATACTTAGGGGCCAATTACTTACAATTTTGGTAGCCTCGGCCATATCTTTCAGATAGCTATAGTTAAGCTTAGTTTAGTTTAATTTCATAATTATTTAAGTTCAAGCCCAAATGGAGGCTTTGTGTATACTCCAAGTTAGGAGTTGATTGTATTTAATCTGAGAAATAAGAGGTACTTCACCATTCTTAAGTCTTACGTGTTTAGTGACACACCTAAGCGATTATTCGCTTGTTAGGGTTCGTGGGGCTCTAATTTAGAACATTGGAATTAAATAACTAAAACCCCACATTTGGCGGCCGAATTTGTTCTTAACGAATCTTGCGTCTAGGTACTGAAGATTTCTTGTTGACCACTCCCACCTTTCAGTTCCCTCAGCCACAACCAAACCCCATGGAGGGATTCAGATTTATCATGGAAACTATGGGAGCGGCGACGAAGCCAACAGCAACTTTTAATGGAAGAGGTTCCGTAATGACCTTGAATTCAAGATTTTCTTGAAGTTAGAAATCCGCAGACGCTGGAAAGCTTATTCGAACTAGCTGTCAAATTTCAGAGTAGGCGTAGGCGAACGGGCGAAAACGCTCTTGCGAACAATTTTAGGTAGTATTCAAGCTTTCACGCACAGACGAAACCTCAAGGTCAGCAGAATTCCTATCGGCAAGAGGGAAATGTAGCAAAGCTGGATAAGAGGAAAGCCGGTCAGACCAAAGCGTGGGGAAGTAAAAAGCAGTTGGACCAGGGGGTTGAAAAGAAAAATTTAAACAAGTCACGGTGACCAGAAGTACGGTGAAGTCACCGTGTGAGAAGGTAAATCCCTCAGAAATCAAACTGAATACGGAATTCACACAAATTTGGCTTTGCTAGAAATCCAGATACTACTAAACGATGTCCCTAAGACCACCTTACTGGATACCGGGGCTTAACGCGGCTTCCTATCGCAGGATTGTTTTAAAAAGAGTTTTCGTCGTTATAGACTGTTTAAGAGAACGAGACAACGCGTGATACTGCCCAAGGAAAACAGTGTGTTTGCTTGGGAAAAGTGGGGCTGCATGTTCAATTAAAAATGAGGTTCAGAAAATCCATTTTCTCGTAGTAAAGAATTTATTAACCGCAGTCATACTGGGGGTCGATTTTTTACGCGCAGGTAGCGCAAAAATTAATTTTAATGATTTTACCTGGTTATCTAAGTCAAGATGGAAAAAATTCAAGAAGAAAAGCCCCAGTTCCGGAGGTGAATCTCTATCACCTCAAAGAAGGAGAAAAAAAAATTCTCAAGAATTGGTAAGAACTTTTTCTCAATTATTCGACGAAAAACCTGGCTTCTGCCAGATTAGTTCTCACAGCACTGATATGGGTAGTGAGCCCCCAGTTCGTTCAAAACCGTACAGATATGATCGGGTGAAAGAAGACATTCTCTAGCAACACATTTAAGAAAATGCTCGAGGATAAGATAATTACGCCAAGCATCAGCCACTATGCTAGTCCTGTAGTTTTATGTAAAAACAAGAATAAACTGCCACCCGCAGATCCGAACGCATGGAGATTCGCTAATGTTTACCGAGAATTAAATAGCATAACGAAATACTCCACATATCCTCTTTCGATAATAGATGAAATTATAAGAAAGATTCGTTCGACGAAATATATGACTACACTAGACCTGACATCAGGATATTTTTAAATCGCAATTAAACCCGAGAATGCCAAAAAACAGCTTTTATTGCAAAGTCAGGCGTGTATGCCTTTTTGAGAATGCCGTTTGGCTTAAGCGGAGCTCCGGGAACCCTAGAGGAGCACATTAAATATTTAGAGGAACCTTTTACATTATTAAGTGAAGCGGGCTTCAAAATTTATCCTAAAAAGTGCAAATTATGTGTTAACTTTATTAAACAAAGGAGTTGAAGTACCTTGGCTATAAAATCTCGAAACACGGTATTGAAACTGACAACTCTTAAAATTTTAGCGATCAAAAGTTATCCACCACGAAATACGGCTAAGAAATTATCATCCTTTCTGGAATGTCTTCCTACTATAGAGTACTCATTAAAGATTTCGCAAAGATAGTTAAGCCTTTGTTAGTGCTTAAACGAGAAAAGACTAGGTCCACATGGACAGCGGATGTGAACACTGCGTTTGAAGAATTGAAACACGCCTTAATTAATGCCCCTGTTCTTAAATTCCCAGAAAGGGATCAAAATTTGGAAATTGCAGCAGATGCGTCAGACTGCGCAGTTGGCTCCCAAAATAGGCAGCGAATAGCATTTTTTAGCAAGACGCTTAATCAAACTCAACGAAATTATACCGCCACTGAGCGGGAAACCCTCGCGGTCCGATTAGAGATACAAAAGTTTCGTGTGCACTTTGAAGTGCTCCGATAACTGTGTATTCAGATCACGCAGCATTTGGTCGCCTATACTCCGGTAAAAATCTTTCGTCCCGCCTCATACGTTGGACACTAAAACCACAAGAGTTTAATTTAATAATAAAACGCACGCCGGGGAAAGAAACTGCAGTTGCGGATGCACTGTCAAGAATAAAGATCAATGAAGACGGAAATACAATTAAATGTACGATGCTAACTGCGAAAATAATTGAATCCCACGAAACAATAATAGCCGAATTAAAAACGGATCCAGATTTTAAAGACTTTTACGCTTATCTAGAAAATCCCGAAAATTTTGAACATGTAAGCATAACGGCTATTCGCAATAGGGCGGCCCATTATGAAATTACCGATAAATTGCTCTTTTACACGAAACAACCAACGATAATCAAGAATTGCGGCCGGTAATCAAAATGAGTCTACGCTTAAGTATTCTCGAGGAGCTCCACGACTCGAAGTTAGAAGCTCATCTTGGTGTTAGGAAAAACCTTCACAGGGTCCGCAAAGCGGTGTATTTTCCGCCGTTATACAAAATTGTGACAGCGTATGTCTGGTCACTCACTTGTGCCAATTAATTAACGATGTTAATTACAACCGGCAGGGTACTTAAATAGCATAAAAACAACTTTCCCAAATGAATTGGTTGGCATTGATTTGCTTGGTCCCTACCCTAGAACAAAGATTAATAAAAATAGAGACTTGTTAACCATTGTGGATCATTTCTTAAAAATGGGTGGAAAAAATTCCCCTTAAACGGGCTTCAGCCAAAATAATTGCAGATTCGTTTCTAAATAAATATATTTTAAAATACGGGACCCCACTAAAAGTAATATCAGATAATGGTAGGCAATTTGTAAGCAATTTATTTGAAAATCTGTGCACAGGCCTTGGCGTATGCTATCTAAAAACGGTACCTTATAGACCGCAATCAAATATTGCGTAACGCGTAAATAAGAATATATTTAAAATTATTCGGGGATATGTTAAGAATTATCATGACCGTTGGGACAGCTGTGTCAATGAATTAGGCTTTGCCTTGAGAACAGCACAACATAATACCACACAAAAAAACTCCGCAGAATTATTTCTAGGAAGAAAAATTATGACGTCACTGGATAAGCTGTTTTTTGTTCAAAAAAGACAGGAACAATTTAAATTGAAAGATATATAGAAAATTATTAATGAGGCCACCAAAAATTCTGATGCGGCAAGGTCGAAACAAAACGTATATTACGATAGAAAGAGACGCGACGTAGAGTATACGATAGGCCAAAAAGTACTAAAAGTTAAACATTCTTTATCATTCGCACCCGAATATACGGTAGCCAAATTTGAGCCCAGGTTTGAGGGGCCGTTCAATCGAGAAAATTGAATTTTCTACGATTTACTTAAAGTCGGAAAATGGACAGCAAACAATTGCTAACATGGACCAGCTGAAACCGTACTATAGTCGTACGGATTTTCTAGTCTTAAAAGATTTGTTGCAGGTTCCTGGGAGCACGCAAGTATACTGATTTCGCCGTCGCCTAGCAGGGATCCTCCAGCAACAAAAAGAAAACAACCGGAGAATACTCAAGAAAGGACCGCGAAGCGAACGCAACAGCACCCACAAGGTTCAGGCCCAATAAGAATGAAGAAAACAAAACAGGGAAAAGTTCCCCTTCAACAGAAGCCCGCGTCGATGGGAAAGCCGAAAAGACTCACGGAAAATATTCAAAGAAAACTTCCAACTCCAAAACTGAAGCCAACTTCCTTGAAAGAAGTCACACGAATATGGCAGCCAAGATCTACGAAAAGAAAACGACGCGACGAGGCGAGGTCCATTCTTTTTCAGGAAACCAGGAAAAGCAAAAAAAGATCGAAAGATTTCGAGGGAAGATCCGGATACTACAAGGCAAAGAGGAAGCCAGAGTTCCAGAACCCTCAAACCAACGAGAAAAGAAGGCCGATTCAACGCCCGAGGAACGAAGCGAATGGAAGGGCCGGAAGTGAATACCAGTTGAGAATTCAAGGTTTAAGATCTCCCACTTGGCAAGAATTTTGCGACAAAAGAATGGAGGAGTATAGAAACCAAAAAACATAAGTGAAAATTTTTCTTGTTTTCTATTTTGCATTGAAAGTTCGATTTATGTCATGTGTTTAAAGTTGCTAAATGCTGTTTAAAGCAAGAAACTGAATTCGTAAGTTTGTGAGAATGTAGTTGTAACTATCTGTTAAACAGAAAAGATTTTTTAATTCGCAAGTTGGCGAATTTATTTTGTAAATGCCTTTCTTTTGAGAATTCCCAAGTGGCAATAAACTAATTTGAGAAAATGTTTAGTCGAAAGACTTCAGATGTGTTAACTTAAAGAAATATTGTTGCAAAACTTTGTAAATTTTGTATAGCAACTATAACGAATGATGTAAAATGAATTTTAAAATGCTGCATATTAAAATGTTCCATTGAATGTAGAAATGCTAATGTCAGCTTTTAAACTGTACAAACTGTAAAACTTGTACAAATGTAAGTTTTTGTCAAGCATGACTCTAAATGCCTTGCATAAAAGATGAATTGAATGAAAGTATAAATTGAATATGTTTAAATTTAGGCTCTCCAGGCTTCACTTAAGAATTTAAATTAAGCTTCTATGTTGGTACATTAGAACGAGCTTTGTGTTTAAAGAGTCTTTTGAGGTCTGGAATGTCTAGTTTCTAATAAATCGTAGCTGTTGGATAGTTGGTAGTTTATCTTCGCGGAAATATAACAATAAAAAGCTCGTTTTACTCAGAACAAATTCCGGAGAGCGTGGGGGAGAGAAGAAGATTTAAAGTTTGGTATGAATAAAAGTGTTTGAGGGCCAAAAATAATTTAAATAATAGGATAATGGTAGCAAAATAAAATGGCTTGTGAATTTTACTAAACTAGTTTCCTTCCAGAGGAGTGGAAGGATCAAGCATGAGAACCTATTTAACAGAGAAGATGTTTGTCCCAGTCAATTTTTAAAACGATGAATGTAAAATTCGCAGTTTTAGTATAGCTTTAGATATTGTGTAAATTTGGTCCTAAACAGGAAAAGTGTTAATGATGAATTCAAGACAGCACTATTACTACAAGTTTAAAACTTTGATGAAAATGAGTTTTGTAGAATTTACACTCTTAAAAAAAGGTCGTTTTGAGACCTCATTCTTCGAGTAGTTAAATTCTGGCAGGGAAAGATGTAAGATTTATCCTAAGTTTATTAACAGTTACTTTAAGTCATGATTCTTTCCTATGTATTCTAATTTCTGCTTACAATTTCCTGCCAGAACGTAATTGCAGAAACACAGTGAATGCTAATGAGTAAGAGTACTATTTAAGTCAATGCTTCACCGACTTCTTGAGAGGCTGATTTTCCTGGCTAGCGCGCGTTTGCCGTTTGGCTACATTCTCTCTTATCTACTACGCTCGGCCATACTTTAGGCCCTTGCTTGGTTTCGCCGATTTAATTTAATACTTAAGGTCCAACTACTTAGAATTCTGATAGCTTCGACTATATCTTTCAGATAGCTTTAGTTAAGCTAAGTTTAGTTTAATTTCATAATTATTTAAGTTCAAGCCCATGTGGATGCTTTGTGTATACTCCATGTTAAGAGTTGAATGTATTTATTCTGAGAAATAAAGGGTAGTTTACCCTTCTTAAGTCTTACGTGTTTATTGACACACCTAAGCGATTATTCGCTTGTTAGGTTTCATGGGGTTCTAATATGGAACATTGGAATTAAATAAGTAAAACCCCAAAACGTATTGAAAATATTATAAATAGTTCAAGTAAATATCATCATTTCAGTTTAAGCCATATCGTATAATATTACATAACCCTCTAATGGTAAGCTTTAGCCAATTAGCGAATAAGATTCCAATTGAGATAAAGTTCTTTTGGAAACCATAACCTTTTGGTCCATCGGCGTCTGAGCGGTGAAAGATGCTGAAGACTGATACTTCGGTCCGAGTTCGAGTCTCGGCAAACGGGCTGACCTCATGGGCAGTTTCATTGGTTTCCGCATGCGTAACGCGAAACCTAGCCAGTTACCCTTAAAATGTCCTCCACGAAGCATCCTCCCTTTCCGTGCAGTGTCTAAAGACGGAGCATGTAATAAATTGTAGAAAAAAATCCAAACTCTTGGCTCTCTTCCAGGGTTTTTTCTGAATGCGTTGTACTTTCCTACTTTGTTTGCTCCGAATTCAGGCGTCGTCGTTTCTCCTCTATTCCGTCCAGTGTGTTTGACGTAGGATGAAGAAATGGTAGAAAAGTGTGATGAAGAATCGGTGAAAAATTATATATACATGCACACATACATACGTATTCTTCACCCATTCTTCATCATCCATTATATAAATATTATTCTTTATACGTTAGATCTATCTATCTATCTATCTATCTATATATATATATATATATATACTCGTATATATGATAATGTGATGACTTTTATATATATATATATTTAAATTCTTAACAAATATAAGGAGAAGTTCTTTTCGAATATGTCAGAGAATTTGTTCACATTTCTGAAATTATTTGAGATTTAAATTCAGATCTTTTAAAACTGATTAGAAAATTTATAATTTGAATACGGATTTTGTTCAGAAATGCGAAAAGACGAAACGCGGTCCTCATCAGCTGTTAGTGACTGTATGGAGAGGTTTCCCCTCGAAAAGTCGGGCTGATTCCTCTGTTTTAGTTAGTTAAATTTATTTTTTATTAATTTAATATTTTAATTTCCAATTCCAGTTTAATTAATTTCTAAAGAGAGAGAGAAACACAAAAAAGTAATAAATTTAGAACAAAATCGACAAAGACTCAAAAGAGAAAAAAATCAAAACCAAAAAATTTGAAAAATGCCTATAAATATATAAATAATCAGTCAAAATTTAGAAGAATTAAAGAAATGTGAAATACAAAAACTACAAAAAAATACGTAGGAAGAGAAATGCAATGCGGGCGACCCCATTCTTGGATTCTTCCCCATTCTTCATTAGATTGCGTTTCCCGGTAACTAGGGTGATGTTTCTGCTCTGTGAATGTTTTGTATATGCTTAAATAAGAAGCTTACAGATATGGCCGGATTAAAATTATATTTAAAAAATTAAAGAAATTGTAACAGTAACGGTGAAAGATGTTTCTCAACTAGAAATAAAAGAAGCATTTCAACCCGGTCATGCCTGTAAATTTCTTGTTAACGTACGTATTATACGACGCCAATTTTTCTAACATATTTCAGTATATATATATATATATGTAATAATAGGACTTTTGGCGGAAGATGAAAACAATTCACGTATAGTCATGGCCTAAAAAACTGTTTCGTAGATGTCTAGACACTATGGCGTAATGGATGATCGGATGAAATTTTAGAAGCAGGACTAGCTTTATAGGTAAAGATCATTTATGCTTGAATGATGAATTTTTTAATACATGAATGTAAAAGGCTAGGGGTACTAAATTCGCCCCATAATTTTAAATATGTAATTACATATATATACTATATACATACATAAAGCTGAAGATGTGGAACTTACATTCCTGTTGTCGCTACCCGAATTAAAACTTTTTAAAATTTGATTGTACACGATATAAAACACTCATTAATCCTCCAATACAAGAATAAGATTGCAGAGTTTTGCCTCTTATGAAACGTAAACTTTTAAAACGACTCTTGAAGAATTATCTTCTAGTCTTTGTGAAACTAAAAAGAGATCAGAAGAAGGGTGTATAAGACCCTTTTATTCAAGCATAAAATTAACAAATGAGCTGGGGTTACAAAAAGCCAGCCCATCTGGTTTAACAGAAATACGTAACAAATAATAATTTCAAATAATAATTAACAAATAATAAGTGTATTAGGTTAGCCTAACGGCTTACAGAATACTTTAACGCGCAAGAAGTGCTCTGGTATGCAGTAACCGGCGAGACAAGCCTAAAGTCTAGAACACATCAACGCCGTTAACGCAAGTTACTAATAATCGCAGCACATCGTGATCTGGAATAGGCAGACACGCTCCGAAATTAACTTCCGAAATTCTTGCTTAAATAGTACTTCATTCTACCTAAATCTGAATAACTCTCGCTATCTCATTTACATTCCGGCACGAAAATGTTGAGCGAAAAGAGAATAATAGAAAAAGCTTTTCAACTTAGTTAAAAATAAATAGATAAACCTGACAAGTTATATCTTATATGAAAACAAACAATCTCCCAACGGCGAAATATTCATCGTCTGAAACTATAAACTGCGGACAAAAAATTCTTTTACATGAAATGACGTTATGGACATCCTCAGAATGCCTATTTAGTAGCTAGGCGAAACCTACACCTTTTTTCCCTGATGGATGTATGCCCATAACATATAAGCCACATTAAGGTGAACGACTTGTGGAGACTGTTACATCGGACAGTATGAAATGTTATTGACTATCAGTTGAATATTCTCGTACCATTTAATATGCTGACTTTGAATTCGCTGAAAGAATAATCAAGTGAAAATAAAGTTTCTCACTGGTATTATCCCTATGAGATACCTTTTTTTTTCAATGTATACATTGCATCATATCTTGCTTAAGACATCTCAGTCGTACTATCTCCATGAATTTTGTTAATGAATCTTCTTGTTTCACGACATTATCAGACAGGAATGCATATAGCAGCTTTTGGAAATTATAATTTCGTAATTTTACTAATATAACCCTTTAATTGTTATTACGAAGAAGAAAGAAAGAGAAGGAAATATTGCAATAATCTGGAGAACAGATACAGATACTATATCATGGCTGGCTTTTAAATATGCAATTCAGAATCTGACGCTAACACGGCAACTGAAAAGAAAAATAATTAATTACTCCCTGCTATTTATTTAAATTATTAAATAATTTATCATGGTTGTCCTTTTCATGGTTTGATTTATGCAAGCATTTAGACTTATGGCTTCTAAAATATACTGAGATGACAAGTGATATTTAATTATAAGAAGGAATCGGGATAGAATGCATTAAAATGAAAACAGAGAAACTAAATTTTATAAGTATCTTTAAATACTTTCCTTTAATTATTTGCTACTTATAGTGCTTACAAAATCAATGCGTTAAACAACTTATCTAGAATGGAGTAATCTACGCAGAAAACGTTTGCATGGGTTTCCTTCTTCGCTATGCTTCTTTAAATAACCATCAATTTACGGATAGCAAAAAAAGGAATTAAACTACACGCTTTCATTACCCATTATTAGAACATTCTATTAATTACTATATTTGGAAATGAATTTAAAGTGACAAATTTGAAAAATCAAAAGAACCAGACGTATGTATCCCATTATCCAACAAATGCAGCAAAACAGCAAAATATCAGATTTTTAAGTTAATCCATTTTATTCACAGCTGCATTTAAGTTTTTTCACAGCTTTCAGATGCAGGCTAAAGAGGCTAATTTCCGAAATGCATTCTGAAACTGAGGAGTTTCCGTTCTAAAATTACAACTTAGAAGCTATTGAATTAATGAGACACTTAACGATGCTTAATGTTCTCAAAGGGGAATAAGTTTACAGCATCTAAAGATTTGGAGAACGTAAATCACTTAAGCAAGAACCGATTCACGCTTTTATCATTAATCGGGCGGTTACCGATTTAATCTCCAGTATGCTTAACGGAAAGAAGTGTAATAGATATAAAATTTAACTACACTACCTAATTGTAGACTTTAACTACACTACCTAATTGCACCAAACACTAAAAAGCATTTTACGACATTACAAGTCAGAAAAACTGCGTATGCCAAAGAAAATTAATACATATTAATTTTTTTTTAACTTTTCGCTTTGGTGACAGCTTTAATAAAATATTATAACAGCCACAGTACGGTTTGCAATTTTGTGAGTGGAAAGTTTGTAAAGATATAAACTTAATTTAGCTTTCGTATATGTAATCGAACACATAAATGTACAGCCCGTTCTACTTTCTATCGTTGTTGTTACTAGCCGCACTTGCCTGACAATGGTCAGCAGAATCCCAAGACATACAGCTTGGCAAGGAATCAAACACACTTGTTGTTGGCATAAAATTTTAGCACCATATATTTGACAGCCCGACTTTAGCTCATTCCGCCACCAATTTTGAAGGAACGCTCCCCGGGGAGACGGGTCTCAGGGACACCCAACCTTCTTCCCCAACCATCAACCTCCTAACAGGACTTCCAGCTCGCCACATATTTAGAGTTCCCCCATGCCGCACAGACATTATGCATTTACAAACATCCATGCCTTCTCCTTTCCCAGGATACGAATCCGGCCCTTCGGTATGATAGTGAGAGTCACTAAACATTATCTCGGTTGGGCGACATACTTTCTACTATGTTCTTGAATCTTATTCAACAGGATACAACTTAACATAAGAATATATATATATAAATGCCCTATGGGGATCAAAAGCTTACTCTTACACAAGAGTGAGCTGCATCAAGAACTTAAAGAATGGAGAAAATGTGTAAAACTTATACCATAGAAACCGAGAGATGCGTAACCTTTTTCGCAAATCATTCATGCAAAAATTTAGGAAGGTTTTTGAATGAACATCCAAAACGTTGAGAAATTCGACAATTGTCCTTAAAAACACAGGGCAAAGAATAATTATACTACACAATCAATACACAGAGTGTTCATCAGTAATGCCCAACTCTGCACAGTCAGATTCTTTGCTTGGAATACATAAAACATGTATAAAGATATGCACTTGAACAATCCACAGTTTTCGAGATAAATGCGAAAGAAATGTATGACGTCATATCCAGTGCAAAGGGAAAAGAGGAAAAATTGTTTGTTCGAAACATGAACAACTGTATTTTTATATGTTTATATAAGAAGACTGTCTATATAAGATTTCAGAAAAACACCTCACGGAGTTCTCGTTAAGGGCATTTAAATTAGAACGTTGCGCTCAAGACATCAATCGTAGGTTCACATTGCCGGTATTGCGTTTTCGCTGTCAGTGGCAGTTAGAAATACCAAGCAAGGATTTAATAATTTTTTTTAACATAAAATAAATATTTTAATATTTATATTCAATTTTGAAATCACGTTAAGCGTGCTAAATTCACGTCGCTGCTGTTGCATGCTCGTTAACAATTCTTACTAAAACCGACAGGTACGGGCATGTTCTTTAGAAGAATGCAGAACCTTCATAGCAGAATTTAAGCGCCTCACTACACGTTTTTCAGGAGCATTTCGAAATCGGTGAAGAAATCGGCAAAAGGGTATGGTGAATTTCGAAAAGCTCATTTCGAATAAAGACATAAAGGATAGGAGAAAAATCACTGTCTCCCTGAGATTTCGAAAAAATTACCCTCATCACTCTAAACAAAGCCTCTTCGTTCTACACAAAGACCGGCAACGTTGGGTATTTAAGCTAACAAATAAAGAAAAATGAAATTCAGATTCGGGCTTTGAAGTGCATACATTCAGGTGCAGCTATGTTTAAATTTGGTGGCTTCATTTTATAATAACAGCTATGTATCCAAATTAAACTATATTATTAAAATAGGTGCGAGTTAGTCTGTTTGTTTGTCTCATTGTCCCCTCCGGAACGGCAGGGAAGTTGAGCTTCGAGA
The DNA here is from genome assembly GCA_000611955.2 of Stegodyphus mimosarum. Taxonomy (NCBI): domain Eukaryota; kingdom Metazoa; phylum Arthropoda; class Arachnida; order Araneae; family Eresidae; genus Stegodyphus; species Stegodyphus mimosarum. The sequence goes on along the minus strand of KK121257.1, from coordinate 466,099 downwards.
GAGGTACTTCGGATTCCGAAAATTCGTTGGGAAGCCGTTTCTACCATGCTTATCTTCGTACGACTTTAATTAGCTGAGATATGAATTAAAAACTCTGAAAACTCTAATCTTCGCCCTCATTTTTCCAAATGGCAATAATCTCGCATGCTGGAGATAAAAATCTGCTTTATTTCGAAATCTGTTGCCAATAAAAGTTTCTAAGTTTTATAAAACATGAAGTAAAAATAGCATTGCCAAGCATATCGGTACCAAAAATCCGTGGAAAGCCATTTCGACAATTGTCATCTTCGAACGACTTTAATCAGACCATATATTAATTAGAAACTCTGAAAACGCTAATTCTCGAACTCATTTTTCCGAATGGTAGCAGTCCTGGGCGATGGAGATAAGAACCTGCTTTATTTTGAAAAGTGTTGCTACTGCTCGCTTTGAAATCGTAGAATTAGTTAATAAAAAATTGTTAATAAAAGTTTTACAGAATATTAAATAAAAATAGCATTGCCAAACGTTAAACATACTATTGTTGTTATATAATAACAATATGTTCATATATGTTATTATATATAGTCATATTCTGACGTTGAAGAAAGCACGCGATTGTATGTGACGTCATTGTATGTTGAAAGTTTTTCCTTAATGTCAGCTTTTTAAATAAATAGCTACTGTTCGCAACTTTTTTGTTTCAGGTTAGTATAACTGACACGATATAGTAATGCAATGTTAATTCTTTTACTGATATTGAGAAAATTTTATAATTAAATAAATTTAAATCATGACGTCATACGTATTAACCTGAAATGTCAAGCATTTTGTTTTCTGGTTTGGCAATAAAAAAAAATTACGAATTAGTTGTTGCGTGGAAAGAATGAACTGATTTCATTCATACTGAAATGTTTTTATACATTTCCTTTTCAGGGGTACATAGAAGTTACAGATTTTGCTTTGGCTACAGCCAGCTCATCTAGCGGACTTTCCCGCTAGTATTTATGAACATTTGCAGCTTTATTGTAGTTAATCAAAGATATTTCTAGAGTCATATATTAGTTGGACAGAATCTTTTTTTAAAAATTTTTATAATGCTTTAATTTTTTAATTGTTTAACATTTTAAAACGTCATTTTAAAAAATTCAATGTCAGATTCCTTTTCAAGCTGTTAGATCGTAAACCGAAACCTCCGATTACAGGTCTCGGGTTGTCTTTCAATATTTTGATAGTTTTGGAAATTCATAGGAGTCACTTCATAGAATATTTTAGACTGGAGTACTTTTATAGAACACGCGCTCGTACATTTCAAATAATTGCCATCGGTATCATTGCTGTGAACGAATCTGAACATCGGAACTCTAGCATCGATATGATAGACTTTGAAGAAAACAAAGATTGTAGAGTCATGAAGTTTTTCGTTGCTAGGAACTTGAAAATTACCCAATGCCCGGGATTCGATCTCCTGCCCTCCCGAATACGCGCCGAGTTTGCTTCCAGTTACACCACAAAAGGCATGCGGAAAGGAGGGAGAAAATACCTTATATACTTCCCCTCTTAAAGGGTGACTGGGGATGAGTGGATTCAATCACCAAATCCAAACTATCTTCCACTACCTTTTAGTTCGGGCGCCACTGTCAAGATATTAGAGATTTTTCGATTCTGGGAACGTGAAAATGTGCAATGCCCTCGCCGGGATTTGAAATTCGGACCTCCCTAATACCCGTCGACTGTGCTTCCATTTGCACCACGAAGTCATACGAAAAGATGAGAGAAAATACCTTATAATGTAAGTTATAAACTCTTCGTTTCATGAGAAATACGAAGTTAGAGAACACGAAATAAATATTCTAGTTTCATATCTCAATTCTGATTTTTTAAATGTATTTTTCAAGAGGCTAAATTTGAAATTTTATTATATCTGAATCCAAATCAATGCTTCCATTCTTACGTTTACTGCAATCTTACCACTGACAGTTATCAATACACTATTCCAAATTTCTCTGGAAGCACATTTGCAAGGATTAAATAGCATTTATTCAAAATAATTGCTTAGAAATGCACTTCTCGAAGAAGTAAAAGAAGAATCAGTTAGTTATCTGAGCCGAAAATGAAATCATTTGGGATCCAGCAAATGGGGAGTTAAAATCTTCACTTGGATCGCATAACACTGGAGTTTAAGCTAATTGAATAATAGTGAAACTATTAGTTGCTGTAAAGCTAGAATAATGCTTCTCAGCAATTCAATTTTGGAGAAAAGACCAATATTTTTCGATCGCATATCGGCATAAAGATTGTGCTTACAATTACTGATATATTAATGAGATCAATAAATGGTGCTAGTAGCAGTAAATATGTAACACTTTGTAATGCAGAAGGCTTTTGAGAAGGAATTTGGCTATTTAATTGTTTATACATTTTGGATATATTCAGTTTGAAATTATCAAGGTACTCGTTTAGTAGGATTCATCTTCTCTTAATGAAGCATACCAATTCATTATTATTATAAATGAAAGAAATAATTCTTTATGTTTTACATGGTCTTTCAAAAAATAGATTTTTATTTATTTATTTATTTATTTATTTAACTTTATGATTTGCTAAGTTGTCACGCGTTTATCATCCACATGCCTTGACAATTTTTCCCTTTGTGCGAAACTCAATATTTTTAATTAACAAACTTCTCACGCACCACCAGTTCCCAGTTTTTGGCTGCCAAGCACATAATAAGATCTGTAATTTATGATTCAGATTAATCAGCCTGCAACTGTTTAACAAGAAGTTAATTTATAAACAACAAAATACGTATTATCACCAGAGCCAATTATTTTGCTTTGAATCACCTTTTGCGGTGCATCACTTTTCAAATCAAAGTCGACCCTGTTGTGCTGTGACTTATCTCACCAGTCTGCCCACGAAATACATAGTGGAAAGGAAACGAAGATTGCGCCTGTCGTTGGCAAGAGTTTTGAGGACCATGCAAGCGACAGTACGACATTGCTCAGTTTTGAAAGAGAGTATGGACAGCATCCCGAGAAGATGGGTTGGAGGGTCACCCTCCAGAGAGGACTTTCGGCTTGTTGAATATTTAGAATGCCTCCATGGAGCACAGCCGCTATACATTTATAAATATCCATACGTTCTCCGACATTCAAACCCGGATCCCTCTGTACTTCAGTCAGCGTCACTAATCACTATCCCGGTTGGGCAGCGAATTCTGTCAGTGACGCTTATAACGCATATAAAAAAATGGCAGTTAAAAAAGTTAAAACGCGTGATATTGTCAAATGTTCTTTTTCGGACGATAACGTGTATCCCTTAAAACGCATGTAAAGCATTACATTAACCTTGTCTTCACTTTTGGGTCGCATCACTTTTTTCAGTTTCAAACTCGCATCGATGCTTATATAGATACAAAATATCATGTTGTTCGAATGTTTTCTTTACGTGCGATAACGTAAATTGCTTATATTTGTAATTTAGTTTTATAACGCTTGGAAAACACTTGGATATATGCGTGTGTATGTGTATGTGCGTACTGTAATTAGTCGCATTATTTCTCTTCCTGGCATATTTTACCCTAAATATTTTCAGCATATGATTTAGAAACTTCTGATTTATGATGTGTTCAAATATGTTATATTAAAAGTAGCATTTTAAGGCGAAAACCGTAAAATTAATAACTCATTCGTAATACACTTATAAAGTAAAATTAATATGTTTCCACGTGTGCTTTTTGAAGGGCTATGCGTAAGCAGTCCCTTTAGGTACATTATATACCACAAAATTTCCTTTTCTGTTTTTCAAAAGAGAAAATTAATATGAAAATGGCAGAAAATAATAGAGAAATACACACACACACACACACACACACACACACACACATATACATATATACAATACATAGATAGATAGATATAAATATATGAGAAAGTCGGAGGGTTTAAAATCTCTCTGGCGCAATTTTAAAATCTGGATCATTTCACAATTTTTTTTATTTTTTAGTTTTATATTTAATTTTTTATTCAAATTTAATAATGTTAATGAAAGACAAAAATTAAAATATGTAAAATTTTTAACACAGAACAATTCCGCCAAACGCTGTACAGCCAGATAACCTTGCTTAAAATACTACATAAAAAAGTGCCAAAATGCCAAAAGAACTGTACTTGTACGACTCATTGTTTTCCAGATAAAATGCGGTAGGAAAGCAAGATATTGTATCCTGTGCAAGGAAAAAGACTGAAGACATGAAAACTGGTATATGCGTATGTTTCTGTAAGAATATGTTTCAAAATCTCCATCACAAATATTGAAATACGCTGTGGAATGACTAATGCACACTTTGCAGCAGTGTGTTGCCCACCAAAGTACAAGCAGCATGAAAATGAGTAATTATTCACTTTCTGCAGTAACCAATTGTACCTTCACATGCAAGCCAACGGCCTGGGTATTCCATCCAATCAATCACGTATAGAAGCAATGAAATGCGCCAGAGTTTCATTATGTCGAAAACATAAATAATGCATTGCCTATGTAAGAGTATGTTATCTAGGAAATCGGCTAAGACATCACGGAGATATATCAAGTAATCATGTCTCGTTAGCCGTTCAGTCAGATTTTAGTCAGGTTTCACGGTTAAAAATAAGGATCTGATCTTAACCAGGAGATCACTGGAGCTTATTCTGAAGTACTGCCGTTTTGTTGTAGAAATTCATGTAGGGCAGCAAATTAGAACTGCTGAAGGTTTGATGGAGTTCGGTAAATCTTGATGATAGATGATTAATTCCATAGATTCCCGTACTAATCCAAATTATGTTATAGATCTGCGTAGGTCTTGTGTTGTTTCTATCAAGTCTTAACGCTGCAGCAAGCTGTTGCTTACAATATAGCGGCAAGCTGCTATGTTGTAAGCTGGCTACATGTCACAAAGTTTAGTAGATTTTTCAATCTTTTCCCTTTCTTTAATTGCATTTTCCCACATGCCATAGTTAATGAAGTTCATATTAGCTTTTATCTTTGTGCCTTAACTTGTTTGATAGATATTAGCAGCACGACACGATAATTGACCATCTCTGTCCATAACTTCTAAGATAATCCGTCAGGCGTGAGGACAAACAATTCGAAGTTAGTTGGCCCTTTTAGGTATTATAATCTAATTGATAATTTGTATGAATATTTGCAACAATTTTTCAATAAATAAAACATTTCTAATGCTATATATCACAAACAACGGCACAGAATTGTTTTATTTTTAGTACAAAGCGTACATAGTACAAAGTGTACAAGTTTAGTACATAGTACAAAGCGTAAAATATTTGAGTAATTAAAGTAACATCAACTTTCTTACGCAAGTTTTTTTTTGGGGGGGTGCTACCTTTTCTAACCTTCGGGATGTCGCGTAAGCCTTCAAACCTTAATTCAACGGCTAATTTTAATTAGTTCTGTCATATACGCGATCGAGCAAAAAACGTAAAAAGTACAGAAACGAAATAATTGTACAAAATTCAAATTATGTCCGAAGCATAAAGAGAGAAATAACTACGATTTAAGAAATAAAGAAACGGGAATATCATATTTAAGAACTGTAAACATTAGTTGGAGAGCAAATTTTTGCAAAATACAAAAACTCTATACTATTAATATTACTTTATAAATGTAAGTTATACCTATAGAAAAAAAATTTAAGTAATAACCCTGGTGTAAAGTAATAAAATCTTACACAATTAACTTTTAAAATTTAGTTTTCGGCAAAACAACACTTAAACTTAATAATGTTTTACTTACCAAATGTTTAAAGAAGCGCTAAAATGAATTTCTAAATTTTTAAGCAGGTTAAAAATTTTTAAACTAAAAGCAAAAGAAGAGAAAAAAAAGAAAAAATAGCTCCATAGATGCTTAAACCTCGGGAAAAAGAGAAAGTTTAACCATCTTCGTAGCACGTAGTATGGCTTGATAGATGGACGAAAAACAATTTCTACTCCTTTTTCTAAATTGCAGTCTCGCCTTGGAGAAAAAATCTAATCTTTTAATCCAAAATTAGATGAGTGGCAACATCTTTTCATTTTTCTTGGGCGAATGCAGCGCCTCCTTGCGGACGAACTGCGTCATTATTTAACTATCAGTTCAACCAGGGTAGAAAATTTGGGGTAAAAACGTACGCCGTCTATTTCAAGCTTACAGATATATAATTTATCAAAAAAAATTCTTTCTCTGTTTTTCCCTTCCCACATACTCGGAGCTGTTATAAGTCTAGCTTTATGAGCAACTTATTTATTTTTCGTTACTTTATATTTCTTTTTTTTTATTAGCAGCTCTTTTTGTTCTCTTTGATACTCATTGAAGTTTAAAGGGATCATATAGAAATTGTAGCTCATAGAAAACTTAGCATTCTCGTTTAAAAACGAAAATTAAGTTTTCTTACTCTTAAAGATGAATTTGGTACATTGATAGCCAAGACTTGAAATTTTGACAGCCAAGTTACTCAGATAAATCGTGAAAGAGTTCGTAAATTCATAAGCAAAAGAAAGTATACAAAAGAGCTTTAGAATTATGCAATATATTTTAATAATTTAAAATAAATTTATAAGACTTGAGGAGCATTCCTTAAAATATTAAAGATTTTTTTAATTTTCTAAATATAATGTAAAGCCGATTAGTTCGCTACGCTATTTTATAATGAAGAATTACGGATCTCCCGAATTACGGATATCATGTCTACAGTTAATCAAAATTCCCGATTAATCCGAAGGCAGTTAAAATAAACAGGGAAAAAATAATAACCCTTCACAGAAAAGTAATTTTAATATTGAACCTTCATTTTCAAGCACTTAAACATTGAGAATAAATTTATTTGGTTACGTGACTTTAATCAGCATTCAAAACAAAAGAGACACAACGCAAATAATGGAAGAAGATACATTATTAGGAATTTAGAATTACATAATTAATGATTATGACATTATCTAGGATGTTCGCTGTTATTATACGTATGTTTCACTTCATTTTATTTTAATTTTTTTAAACAGAGGCCGATTAACCAAACGTTTACCTTATTCACCTATAGGGCTTAATTTCTAAAATTCAATGGAAGATCTTCAGGAAAGAGGAAGAGAAATAAATAAATAAATAAAATTGTCTAATAAATTGAAAAAGTGATTGATAATTAAATAATTAATTGTTAAAATTATTAAATAATCAATGATTAGAATAATTATATAATTAATGACTATAATTAAAATTTAAAATTAACAAAATGTAAAGGGACAAATAAAAATTTAATATCTTATTAAATAAATGACAAATAGTAAAATAAAGTACTGGACTTATTTGGAGTTTCGGTTGGAATTACAATTTCACACAAAACTAAGAAATAGATATATTGGTTTCGGTTGAATATAATCTCTGAATACAATGTACTTCTTCAATTGATGAGAGAAATAAAGACCATTCTTCTTCCAGAGATGCCAATTAAAATGATTAAAGTGTCACTAATGAGACTAGAGAGAATGATATAAACAGTACCAAAGTATGAAAAAAATTTAAACGGAGGGTATATAGGTATGAAAACAAAGACAGAAGAACTAACATTTTTTGACCGTGATCTCCTGTCAATACAATTCTAGTTCTCAAGCAAAATATGACTGGGGAATAAATTGTGACTGAATCGGATGGTTAGCTAAAAAAAAATAACAAGTGACAATTTGCGTCCCCCATCTTCGGTTACATCGTTCCAAAAAGTCTGAAGTTGTTCTTTTCAGCGGGAAGACACTAGCGTTAAAATGAAAAATATGCTCGCTGTCATAAAGTCATTGCACTTTACGAAGAATAAGTCATTGACTTGTGGGTGAGGGGTTTTCTTGCCTTAAAATCTCCAACTCCATTCAAGGGTTTGTTTCCCTAGGAAAGAGAGGCATGCATTTAGAAGTGATGATAGATTTTTAATATAATTTTATTATTAAAATTAAACTTTCCAGATCTAATTTTTGCTGATGAAATTGTTTTTCAATTCCATTAAGAACTGCCACAGCCTTCTTATTTAGGGTTCCGGCGCAATTTAAGCTCTTCTCATCTCTGAATGTACATATTTCTGAGTATTGCCATTTGAGGTGTAAACGTTAACCTTTTCACAGTTTCATTTTAATCTTCTTTAAAACTCCTAAACTGATACGATGGAGCATAACTAAAATTTAAGGGGCAGATGTATAGTATCTCTTTGAAACTCTTTTGAAGATTTCAGATGTATGTATTTCTCTTATTCCTGTATATTAGTCATACTGCCTTTTCATAAGATAAACTATATTAGATTTCCAGATGATGCAAAACCTTTCGCGTAATTCTAATAACACAAGTTTTTAAAATTGCATTAAATTACATCCCACTTAAACTAACTGGAAAATTCGACAACGTGAAGCTAAAGTAAGCACATTCTCGGAACCTTTCGAATAGCACCCATCTAGAATTTGTTTCTTTTATTTTCTCTAATTTCGTTTATTACACTGAGTTCCTGGAATTCTAATGTGATGGTTTGTGATTCATTATTGCTCACAGTTGTTAGTATAGTGATAAATATACTGGTTTCTATATAATGATGTCATTGACTGTGAGAAATGTTTATGTAGGATTGTTTTGAGATATTAGTATTATTTTAAGGATCCCTTAAGAAGTTAAAACACAGTTAAATAAAGATGCTGATTGTAGCCTCAAATCGCGTGAATTATCCACGCCGTATCTAATGTTTCACATTAAACAGTACAAATAAAAACACGTTGTTTTTGAACAAGCTTTGACTGTCCAGTTCTTTTAGCTCTCATCTCACATAAAGCTAAAATTTTAAGATGTTTGCTGGCATCTTAACTGAAATCATTGTCAACATGACAAATTTCAAGCCCATCAGTACTGGCTTATGTATAACTGAATGACAGTTTAACTATTCTTAAAAATAAAAAATATGCATATATCGTTTCACTTTATAGAGTTTCCTTTGCTTTAGTAAGATACGCTAACGAGCTCTACACACAGTAGCTGGATTGGACAGCAGACAAAGTCAGAAGGAGATATTCGATTACATATAGTTGCAAAGGCTGCCCCACTTGGGCTTACATAAGCCAACACTTCTCTCTTAAAATAAACAAGTAATGTTGAAATCAAAATAAAATGTAATTAAACTAGCCTAATGGCTCACAAAAAAAATTATCGCGCAAGAAGGCTCTTGTTCATAGAATCCGACGGAGCAATCCTAATGGCTAGAAGCACTCAGCGCCACAGAATCAAATCGCTATTAAGCCAAAGTAAAAACACAGCCTTCAAGCAGGCATAACGCGCTCTACTACAATCACCTCCCAAAACCTTCGCTTAAGTATCCCTTCTTTCTCCCTTATTTTAAATAAATGCCCGCTGACTGATTAGCATTCCCGCAGGAAAGCATGGGTGAAAAGGAAAGGTAAAGGTAAGTCGCTTTAACTAAAAATTAACTATTATTCAAATTACACGAATCTCTACAACTTTTAGTCAATTATCATTCAGTTGAATACTGAGTAGCAACATGATGCAAATGATAAACAGAGTGGTATGACAAACAAAGTGAACATGTTGCAAATGATAATCTCTTGTGACCACAACTTCCTTAATATAATCACCTCTAAAAATGACCGAATATTCCGAGTACATAAACAAATATATGTGCTGAATATCAGTTCTAGACGGAACAAAAAAGATCTGGGAGAGTTAGTGGTTGACACAGAGATTTGGATACTTTTTTTTCCAATGGCAGATTGTGCACAGATACAGTTTGTAACAGAATCCATTAATCTGTGCTAAGGCCAGATGTGGTGGTCTCTTTATTATAGAGACACCTAATAGGGGGGCACCCTTGCCTCCTATGAAAGAACAAACAGTTACAACCATGCCTTCTCCCAGGCCCTTTGGTATTGTAGTCAGGCTTCCCTAACCACTGTACCGGCTAGGCGGATGAGATTTGGATACTATATTACAGGAAAGCTAATTCAAGACACTCTATTGTAATGTGCTATCGGGCGTAGCCTCCAGTCATTCTAGCCGGCATAAGCCGGCCATATGACTAAAAGGAGGACTGACCAATCCAACCAAAACGAGGGAGCTAGCAGCCCGGCTGCACCCCCTCAAAAAATCAACAACATTAAACTAGCTCCAGAGATTCACTTCATAAAAAATTAGATTCCGCATTAAGGATGCGCTATGTGGTATTAAATAAGTGGAACAAACGCAAAGTTGATACGTTGGCGTACAGGCAAATGAAACGCCGATAAGCTCAAGCTAGAAAAGTGCTTGAAATATTTAAAAGTAGATTTCGTTTTTCAGTAGGCCCGCTGTGAAGTTGTACACGAAGTGGATATATGTTAATGAGACTACCGACTTAGATATAAACAACTGCCTGGTTTTCCGATCCTACGTCCCTCAAAATAATTTAATTTCAATTTTTCAATTTAGTGTGCTTACCTTTATCATTCTGAATAATAAATGTTTTTTCGAGCTTTTAGAGCTACTAGCGCAAAGATCTCGATTCTGTTCGCTGTTCAGGAAATAGCCTTGGACATAATTAGCCCGGGGGAAGGCGCATCAAGAAAACTTACTAGAGTGGGCGCATGGGGTATCACATACCCCATGAGCCCACTCTATTAACTTTCACGTACCCCAATGTTTAAAATATGTTAAAAACAGTTTTATTTGGTTTTAAAGCTGTTTTTCTTTTAAAATACGCGAATAAGACTTTGGTTACAAAAAATTAATTTCCAAAACAAGCTTCTAGAGAGTTAAACTTAAGATAAATGAAAATAATAACAAAATAAACATCATACCTCTAAGTTTTATTGCATCTCTAATACATAATGCAACTTATTTTATTTGTTTACACTTTGAATAAAATTCATTCACGTGCTCTTAGCACAGAAGGTTTTCACATTTTAAATAGAGCATTCGCGGTCTTCTGTCTTTGGCTCCAGGGCATTCATCACAACTTTTATACTCAGTTGCTTCGAATATATCGTATACTCGTTTGAATTATTCCTCGAAACTTCTGCTGTTTTTTTGCATCAGTACGTAAGTTTCTCTTGAAAGTATCAATCTCTGGTCGTTGCTTATATATTTTTTTTTATTAATTGTAATACTAAGTCCCTCAAAAACAGACATCTGCTTCTGTATCTGGTTGGCGGATTAGCAGCTGAAAGTAATATGATTCGACCATTATTGCAGCAACATTCACTGCCGATAGGAGAATTACCATTGGTCACTTCCTTGTTATTCTGACAATTGAATAAATTGCTGCCATTTCATCCACAATATCCACTGCTTTGTTAGTCGTATTATAAAAATATATAATTTCTATCGTTTTCTTTTCTCCAGTAGTGTACTACAGCATCATCATTATGTAATGTTAAAAGCATGAAACAGTTTTTCCCTTTTTTTAGGAACATAAGAAATTAATGCTTTATCTTTTTCGAAACCAAACTGTGTAGAAAATATTCCTATTTTCATCTTCAGTTTCCGAAATGTAATCTTCTTCACTTTCAAATAATCTTAATCAGTCTTACAGCCGCTGCATTTCCATTTCATAGGGAGTCATTCTTTTTGCCATAATACGCTTAGAAATCTTTTAAAATTTAATTTCAAATACTTTAAAATAGCTTGAGGGTAGAAATATTTACTGTTACACTCTAGAAGTAAATTTTAAAATAAATATTCAGTCAGAAAAACACTTACGTGGACAGGCGCGTGGGATGTGTCACACCCTAGATGCAATAAAATAGCAACAAATAGTTTTCTGAAATACACAGCCAACTGAAAAGCGATTCTGAAAGTCATTCACTACTAGAAACTCAGCTACTGAATGTAGTACAGAATTTCAGTTTCACAAGTTAGGAATATTCCTTTTTTTTGTAGATTTGAGGTTTGATACACCCCACGCGCTTTCCCACTGGTTAAGAATTCAAAACTGTCCAGGCTAACACGGACGTGTGCTAATTCTCAGAAGATAGGGGTCACTATATTCACTGCATAACAAAATTTCGGCTTACTCTGTGTTTTTTAATGATTAACGCCACTTTTATAAAAGCAACATTTGATTTAGAATGGATTTTCTTTAAATACGAACCTAACAAAATATGCTACGTCTCTTAGCAATTATGTTTATTAAAAAAATGCGTATTAAGGAAAAACGATCATTCTTAAGTGGTTGTCTCATAAACGAACTTCTAGGATAGTTCTTTTACACTGAAAGAAATAAAAGATGAAGCTCGGAGACAATAAAAGAAATAAGAACATAGTTATAAAAATTGTAGAAACAAATAAAAAGGAGGAAGTCATCCATTTTCTTCAAAGTCTAGGCAAAGTCTACTTTTAAACAGAGAGAGAGGGAAAAAAAGAAACACAGTTAAAAGTAAAAAAACAAGAGGTAAAACAAATACATCAAAAACAGTACTTTCGTCGTGAGCAAGCACAAGATAAGAGTCAGCCATGTGGGAAATGATCGGATATTGGACAGACAGGCGATTCTTCTACGAGAGAGCAAAAGAGAGAGAGAGAGAAAAGAAAGAAAAAATACAGACGGACAGACGTATACACGAAGAGAGAGCTGGAGAGAGTTGATTCGGAAGCCCCACACGTGCGGATGACAGCCGCCATTTGTAATCCGCGGGTTCTTCCGTAATATCTACGCCACGTTATTTCCACACCAGTTCAGGAGGAGGGGAAGGGAGTTGTAGGTTAGTTCTGTAAAGCGGTTTCAACGGAGCTGGGGGAGGAGGAGAGGGAATGCAACAAAAGTTCGTCTGCCGCTACTACTTGATCAATGGGGAGAGAGTTGGACAAGTTTTATTCTTCACTTTTTTCATTATGTATTTAGAGTCTTTCACACAAAGAAGTCCATGAAGCATTTGCTTGTCACGATATACATTTTTAATCTCAAGATTTCTTTGAAGATATGCATTAAAATTTAAGCGAAAGACTGAGCTAGATAAATGCTGGGACACTGCGCAGGAAGTAATCGAGATTACAAGTGTTAGTGGGAATTTCATCGGTGGTAACAGTTCTGTTGTATTGGAAATTGCATCACAAAAACATAGTTCAAAATTTATTACATGCTTTATTTGCAAATGATCTGACTATGTTTTCGTGGTAACGATTTAGAATGAATTCTTGTTTGATGTTTTTTTTTCAAAATAGTAATAAAATTCGGAACAATCCACTTTAAAATCCCATTCTAAAATACATTATTTATATCACGACCTCCTCAGCAAATGCTTTAATTGGCCAAACATTAATATAAATTATTATAAAATAAAATCTGAGGAAAAAACGAAGGCTAAATAATAATATTTGTGTTATGTTTGTGAGGGAAAACATAACAATAACGAAAGCAAGTTTTTGTATCCTAAAAGTATCAAGATTTTAGCTTTGAAGAAGTAGATCATTAAATCAAACATGAGATTTTTCATATTCATTATGCTAGTAAAATCATTCACATTATTTATTATTTTATTTTCAAAAGATAGAATCAGTTTCAAAACTGACATTCTTTATAAAAGCAGAGAAATAGCTAAGAAGGAAGACTGAAAAATCACAATTTGCGATATGCAATAAAACGAGGTCCTAAAACATACTTTTCTAAGTGTACGCTGTTGCCAACTAACAGGCATATAGAAGATTAAAGCGCGTAGGAAACTAATTTGGTTGGTGTAAGAGGGTTGATCTATTCCAATGCGAATAGCCTTTTACTGGGGTTTAAAATTAGTGCCCCGTAATCTTTAATAACAAGAAAAACTTCGTCGATAAAAATTTTTACACCAAAAACATCTTTATGTGAGACTTTCAAAATTTCTTTCATTAAACTATGTTAGGCTATCGTGTCATTTATTATTTGCACAATCTAGAAAATATTACCATTGCATAAGATTTGTTGTTGAGTTTGTTGTGTTGAGTGTAGCCCAATAGCAGGTGTACCTCGAATGGAGTACCTGGATGGGTATTTTTGTCTTTCACACCCACATGTAACTTCTCGAGAGTTCAGGGGTATGCGATGAAGGGCATGAAGTTCATAGGTTCTATGAAGGGGTCTTTGCGTAAAACAGGAATAGAATTCAGACAGATGGTTCTCTTGTTCTTTGACTAGAATAAACAGTCCAGGCAATCTCCATATGAACCTCTTGAATGTGTAAATACGTGAAGGAAGGAATCTCTTTAGGAAGTCTTGCACG
>KK121257.1:416525-451845 GCA_000611955.2 Stegodyphus mimosarum | reverse complement strand
ATTTATAATATAATAATATTTAATCAATATATATTGAATAAAATATTGAATAGATCTAACTTATAATGCATCTATTGATTGCAATTTCTTTTTATGATTCGTTAGACAATTACTGTAACTAATCGAAATTTTTAACATATTTCTGCCCGGAAACATCTTCTATAGAATACCTAGTAATGAAATTCTTTTCCATTTTAAAAAATGTGAAATTTCCAATCTTAAAAATATAATGTATTCAAGTGAGGAGCAAACTACAATTAAAGTAGTTACGATAACCATGTAAACATCACAGAATCACCCATAATGAAATTCTTGATTATTATATGTAACACAAAATTGAAGGTGATAACTCGATGGTAAAAAAAATAAACTCAATGAAATTCTAAATAAATTGAATATATTGGCATTTCCAGGTTTCTGTTTTAATAAACCATAAAAACTTTACACCTGTAGTTTCATTACCTGCTACCTACAACGTTATGCGATATTTGCTCCCTTCTGAAATCGGTGCTTGTACTCTTTCCATCCAAGAATCTAATTACCTTTCTCTTGGACTTCATTAATTTTTACCTCCTTCTTCATTTCGGCATTCAGCATGCAATCAAATTAATCTTATTCCGTTGCTAACCAATAAATCTCTGAACAAACAGCTACGAAATACAACGGCCTGTATGTGGATTAATCTATGAAGCGACCGACAAACTAATTCAGTTTATTGGGTGAAGGGAACTAATTCGGTTACATATCACTGACAGTTTTATCCCTGCGCGTTCCCTCGTTTTATGATATATAATGCGATAAAGGCTTTATTCCGAATATCATGAATTACATGTATGTATTACTTGCAAATAAAGCTGTTGTTGAATACAATACTATTATGAAGCTGGATACGGTTTCGGATCGTGAGTGTTGCCTAAAATAATACATAACTAAATGAGTTCCCGAAATAATAAGCCCAGACAATATTAAATAAATATATGTTAAGAAAAATGTTTTTATTTAAGAATTAAAGATTCTGTCAAGGAAAGTCCTTAGTCTTTCATCAGCGCTCTTAACCACATTAATGCGGCTTGGTCCCATTATCTAGAAATAATCAACCGGGTAGTCATTAAAAAAGCTTTCCCGATGTACGTGCCTCTAGCGGCCTATTCGCTAAACCAAACAAATAAAAATTCAGATATTAATATTTGAAGGTATGCGCTCGAGATTTTGATCAAGAAAACGCTGGAGCTTTGAGGGCTACAATGAAAATATTTCGAAATTTTCAAATCGCAACACCTACTTGTTTCCTGCACAATTTGATTAATGCACTTATAAACCATAAATGGCGTTGGAAAGATATACATACGAGGAAAATTGCTGGCATAGAACATTTTGACAATCAGGGCATTGTAAAGGACACGTCAAAACAAATGAAAGGAGCCGGAAAAATCTTTTATCGGAATCACAAGCTTTCAACGTGTACAAAGATCCAAGATATAGTTATCTCACGTAAAACTACAGTTTGATGGCCACGGCGATCTCTCTATCTCACCTCGGTTGATTTCTGGTTCTGGGGTTATCTGAAATCTAGGATGTACACATCAAATCCATGAAATTCTCAGAATTAAAAGATGCCATGGTTGAAGTTATACATATTCTCTTGCAACGTTACGTCCGTCATTGTTGTATTAAATCTCCCGCATGCAATGCATTATAGTATACGAAGGTGGCACTTTGAAAACTTGTAATTCCAGAACACTTTTTTTTTTCTCTTCTGCTGTCATTGGTCATTTACAAGGCTCTCCTTTGCAAATGTTTTGCGCCGATAATTTTGGTCATACGTGTATCGTTACATGCCATTTACGTTTTTCAATGCGTTGATTAATTTGCGCAGGAAAAACGTGAGTATTACCCTTCGAAAATTTAGAAATAGTTTCACTGTAACCATAACCCTGACAGCTCTATTATAAATCATTGCGTAACTTCAAATAACAGTATCTGAAATTTTATTTCTGTTCGTTGAGCAGATAGGGATTCATTCATATATCGAGGAAGTTTTTTAACGACCACCCTGTATTTCTGCCACTGTCTATTATTTTTTACCTGATAAACCTTAGCATGAACAAGCAGTTGGGAATTACACACACACAGAGTTTACAGAAAGCAAAACATTATTTATATACCATAAAATTAAGAAGACATTTACTAATATAATACCGTTCAAATGATTCAATACCGCCGGATTAATAAGCTTACGGATTAACAGAGCTGGGTCTAAAAGATGTTAATGCAGTGCGGAAAAATAGCCGACACAAACCATCAGCGCAAAAGAAAACAATTTACGGAAAATGCAAAAATTGTTACGGAAGTACGGAAGATGATATCGTAATGTTTAGAGTTTTTTTTAATTAATGATATTTTCGTTTATGTTAATTATTATTGTGACACACTCACACACGCATACACACAAATATATATATATATATGCATCGATAAAAGACTAAACATTTCGTTACATTCTCATACGGGATGTATCAGTACAGCGGTGGCAAACTTTCAGGACATATACACCCAGACAATGGGAAATCACATAGCAATACATGGTCAGAAACGCTCTTTCCTGGCGCGTTAGTGACGACACAAAACGTAAAAAAGCAGGACACAAACAGTGAGATAAAACGTGTTTTATTATGTTTAGTACAGCAGAAACCAAAAAATAAGAACAAAAATAAACAATGATCGACATTAAAAAGGTGTTCGAAATTACGGCACCGGACCGTGATGCAGGTCTCACTTCTCCGGCGCATAAAAGATCTGCATCACGAATGGAAGACCGCATGGAAGATGCATGACGCACGGTTCCTGCATCACGGTCCGGGTCGTAATTTCGAACACCTTTGATGACGATCGTTGTCTCTTTATGCTGCGTTTTATTTGTTTTTGCTGTACTCCGAATAATAAACATGTTTTCTCACCCCGTTCATGTCATTTCTTTCCAGACTTTCTTGATTTTTGTGTCGTCGCTGCTGCGCCAGGAAAGCGTTTCCGACCATGCATTGCTATTCCTATTCGGAAATCGCCGGTTGTTGTTGAAATAAATACGACTGTGTAACGTCAATCACATATTTAGTAAGTTTATTATTGGTGTTATTTTCTTTTCTCATTCAGAATGTACTGTTCATTTTACGTTAAAGAGTTTATTTACATGTGCTGTTACATAATCAAGCTTTCTCATATATTAACATACATCACGTTATGTTTTAAAAACGTAACAAAAATACTTTCATTCAACATTCACCATCAGCGTATGGTGAATATCGACATATGTCGGTAAAATTAGGAAACAAAGATATTAAGAAGATATTTCGGGCACACACCAAGACCTCGTTAATATTGACATTTACCGGAGAATGTTGACATTTCCCACATTTCGGCCTTTCACAGTAACATACATACAAACAGATGGCCTATTACAGCAGGGTCAAAAAAGGTCCATCGCCAAAGCGATATGGGAAGAAAGTTGCGATGATACCATTTCCACAGCGACTTTTGACGCCTGCTGTTGAATGTGGAAGAACTCCATCCTGCTAAATGTGTCTTGAATCCAGTGTTCGTGGTAGGCATCAGGAATATTTCAAGAAGTCTGGATATCGTTTAGAATTCACTTTCAGAACAACTCGGTATGGCCCTGAAGTGGCATCAGCACAGAAACCGCATCAGTCAGTAGCCTTTTGTGGATAAAGAGGCTTGACAGCGATAAACCCTGGTTTCTGACTGTCCCAAATCCGATCATTTTGACGACTGACATAACCATCCATATGAAACTGTGTCTCATTGGGAAAAACAGTATCGGTACAGTTGAAACCGGTAACAATAATTTCGCACATGACTTTGGTGAACTAATATAATTTTTAATGGCATCTGTGTCAAGAGGTTGTCTTAAGTGAATTTTTTAAGGGAGCATAGCAAGATCTTTGGGGGCTGTTCTCCATGCTGTGACTGGACTGACGTCAAATTGTTGAGCCAAGTGTCGAGCTAATGCTGATGGCTCTTTCACCATTATTATTCAAGATGCATTGTTTCAGCATTCTTTTGATAGCGGCTACAGTTGTTGACATTTGTTTGGTATTCATGCCTACTTTGTCATCAGCAACGTAACTGAGCATTTGACCTATTTTGAAAAATATTAGATCTCTTTCCTAATGTTTCTGCATGTCTCTAATCACAAAGGAAATGTGTTTTGACAAAACAACACGCTTTTCGATTTAATATTCGTACATTTTGGCGCAAGCAAAATATTCTTCGAATCTAGCTAGAGCCCGTAAATACACTAAACTAACCTAATTTAAGTAAACAAAGCTTACTTATGCGATTTATAATTAATAAAATGCATTTAAAGTTTTAAACTTTTATTTTTACCCCAAAAAGGGCCCCCCAGAAGGGCTATTAATTCCGTTTTGTCATTTTGCGTTGGCTCACTATAAATGTCAGTTCACTTTTCAAATTGTTGCCACGAAATATTATAGCCCTGTGTAATATTTAAAGAAATTAAATTATCAAGAATCTGCACAAATGTATACATGTTTCTCGGACTGTGATAAAAAAACGATCCTAGGGCCATCAAATTTTTAATAATGTAACCTTCCACTGAATATGGCATCTGGAAGCCCGAATTTGGAATTTGAAATTTGTTTTATTATCGATTTCATATTTTGTAACACTTTAACGAATTTTTGATCGACAAACTTAACGATTTCAAAGCGAGCAATGACAACACTGTACGGAGAAAAAAACATTTTTATCTCCAACGCGCGAGATTTTGTATTGGAAATTCTAAAGATATGGTCATTTTAAAATTATTTTGCGATGTTACTGTTGAAGTGAATTTTATGGTTTATGTGCGAAGAACTTAATATTTAATAAATAAAGGCAGCCACAAAACGTTAAAAAACACCTCTTTGGGCGTAATGTAAAATCTCAAAGCTTTCATTTTTTTTCTTCTTTTTTATGTTTTTTTTTGTAATTCTGAGCATACGTGAGCTTCACTAATTTTATATTATTATTCTGAAGGATCGTGCGTTTCGAAGTTTTATTTTAATAAATTAAATATTTAAAAGACGGAAGAATACATTAATACTTTTTAGTAAACAAAAATAAAATTATTTTTTTAAATATTTTAATTAGTATAAATGAGATATACCGTCTTTTTCTGAAAATAAGACATCCTCCGAAAATAAGCCCCATCGTGATTTTCGGAACTTTTTGTAAAATAAGACATCCTCCGAAAATAAGCCCTATCATGATTTTCGGAACTTTTTGTAAAATAAGACATTCCCCGAAAATAATCCCTAGTTAAAATAATGTAACAAAAAGAATTCGTTAAAAAAGTCTGTTGATTTATTAAGTAATAATATGTTTAGCTTTCCTAATACTCGCATTTCAGTGAAATGTTTGAAACAAAACATTCCGATAAATTAATTGTTTACCTCTACAGTTCGTTTCAAATTAATTCTTGGAATTTATCTTAAAAATACAACATAAGGCAGCAGTCTACATTGAGCGACAGTACAGGTATGCAACGTTCATTCATTTCAGTCTTGTAAGTCTGATTATTTCCTCATGCGTAATTTAATTTAAAAATAAAGTGAATAATTTTTAACCCCAGTTAAAATGAGTACAAAACGAAACAGCTAATTCCGTCGAGTACAAAAAGGGAATCGTGGAAAACTCCAGGGGTGTAAATCTTGTAGCGTTCTGTAAAGAGAAGATGCTGGATCTCAGTATGGTTCGTAAATGGCGTGCAGACTACGATTACCTGTGTCAACTGGTGGACCAAGGAAATGAGAAAAAACGCAGAGTTGGATCAGGTCGGCAGCCGTTATTTTCTGAGTTGGAAGCTTGCATCTGGGAATGGATTGCAGGCAGGAAAGCAATGGCTTTCGTTGTGTGCAGGGCTGATATTAAAAAATTTGCTCTTGAAACAGCAATTGAATTTGATATATCCACAGAAGAATTTAAAGCATCGTCACACTGGTTGAACAACCTCCTTAAACGATATGAACTGTCTCTAAGGAGATCAACAACATTGTTTAAGGTGGAAGACAATGAAGTTGTTAAGTGTGCACTTGCGTTTAAGCGTTTTGTTGATGGCATCGATTTTTCGAAATACCAACTCTGCAACATGATTGCTATGGATGAGACTGCGGTATTCCTAGGCCAAGGAGCTCAAACGACAGTTCACCACAAGGCTTCTTCGTCAATTTACGTTCCTTCTACCGGTTACGATAGTGCACGTGTTACCTGTATTTTGGCGATTCGTCTAGATGGCAAGAAAGTATCGCCATTTTTAATCACTAAAGGTAAAAAAGACCAGATTCAACGTGTTTCAGGAATTTATGTCATTGAAAGTGAAAAAGCCTGGTGCACCCAAGCAGTTATAAGAAAGTGGGTTGATTTTATGCTGCCACCACTGTTGAGGGGTCAGAATAGAGGTTTACTAGTTTGGGATTCAGCCAGTACTCACCGCGCTAAAGACATGAAAAACTTTCTTGCTGAGAGGAAGATTGATCAAATAATGATTCCGGCAGGAATGACTGGTTACCTCCAGACACTTGACATTGCAATAAACAAGCCATTCAAGGATCATTTGCGGATGGAAATCAATGAATATATTGAAAACAGAATGGTGAGAAATCATCGAGGTAATTTTGTAAAACCAGGCTTACAAGAAGTTGTGAATTGGGTAAAAAATTCATGGGACAAAATAACTGATAGTGATGTTTCCAATGCACTACGAACAGGCTACTTAGACAAGAAGTATTCATTTAACGATAGCTATATCGCAAGACATGAGAGATTCGGACCAATGATTCAACAGGAAATGGATTTGGAAGAAAATCAGAATATAATTCAGAATTTTATTTATGACGATGTTCCAGAAGAAGATGACGTAACTGTAATTGAATAAATTTAAATTTCTGTATTCTGTGTAAAATAAATATTAAATAAAAATATATAAATATACTTTTATTTCTGTCCTCCCCCGAAAATAAACCCTAGCGCGTATTTTGGACCAAAAAAGAAAGTAAGACAGTGTCTTATTTTCGGAAAAAGACGGTAATTAAAAATATCGATAAAAGTTTAATATATTTTTTTGACAAACTATAAATGAAAGGATACTACAAAATCGACTTAAGTCCAATATCTTAAAGCTTGTAAATGAAAAGGACATTCACAAAAATTATACAGTTTTCGAGAAAATTAGAAATGACGTTACTCTTAGTTACAACAGACCGATTTCGCACTTCTTATGAAATGGTGTTTTTATTTATTTTGACGTTAAATATCGGAACAGCACGACAGCCAATTTTTTAGGATCAGATATCACAAATGATGCATCGGAAATCGATATCTGAAATTTAGCTCAAGGAAACGAAGTGTTCTCAACTGAGGAACCCAAGTTGTCGAGCACTATTGATTTCCGCTCCACTTGCAACTGCAAATTTCTGTATTTCGTCTTGAAAGTATCAGAGTTGAAATTTCACCGCTCAATACGGTTCAACAGAATCATCTGTGAAACTTCACAAATTCCCTGTTGTAGGCTAGATAGAAACTTGAGGATTTAAAACATTATGATGGTTTTTCTGTCTCCTAATATTATATATAAGGCTAAAGCACATAAATTTGACATATAACATACATACGCTGGCATATTATAAGCGTTATTTACAGTGTTAATTAAAGATTTCATATAGCAATTGCTGAAAGAGTATTATATTATTACCAAATAGGATACTTGATTCCGATATTTCGACAAATTCCAGCCAAATGGTTTGCAGTTTCGTTTATCTATTATACCAAACGTACGTTTATTGTAATGCAAATGAGAAATTAAAATTTTTCATTTAACGCACTTTTTAACTTCAATAATGCAGTCTAAAATTTCAGCAAACATTATGCATTATTATCTTTTACTAAGAAAACATTACACCGGATGCTTACGAAATCCTTCATAAAAACAAGACACGAAAATACTCAAGTACAGAAACTGATTGAAGTTACGCTATGCGTACCATTACACAGAATTTCTATCGGTCCGATAAATCGATGCAGAACATCATGTTTATTTAGTTTAATATTAGAACGGGAAATGCCTACTAGCACAAAGCAGGGATTCACACAATGCAGAATGAAGTGTAGATATATATATAATACATGTAACATGTGGATTAATGTTTACAATCTGCGCATATGCTGTCAATGTCAGCCGATTTTTAGTCTATAGCCGTTGTTCCGATTTGAATAGAAACTTTTCTCTAGATCGGATTGGCAAGAGTCTAAAATTGAGAACTCGATTTCGATTTGTTTTGATGCAGCTTGAATGCTGCCGATCAGATGTAGATTAGATTTAGAATTTGTGATATTCAACTAAATTCATTTTTTAAATTAGATTGGATATTTTGAATATCGAAGTATCACTGAACCACTCTTGTAGAGTTTTAGACGCTGCTTATCTCAAATAGAATTATTCTAGAACTTCGGAGGTACGCAGCGCTATT
Source organism: Stegodyphus mimosarum (assembly GCA_000611955.2). NCBI lineage: Eukaryota > Metazoa > Arthropoda > Arachnida > Araneae > Eresidae > Stegodyphus > Stegodyphus mimosarum. The sequence goes on along the minus strand of KK121257.1, from coordinate 443,305 downwards.
TTTCTATTAGCCTAGCGTACATTAACCTACAGCCGTTTTGATCTAAATTAATTTACAAATTGGCTCAAATTAAAATGACTGAAAGGGAAAATGTTTAGCTTTAAAACTACATAATGCAATTAATCAAAATTAATTTTAATTGAATGAAAAGAGACGCATTTTAATTGCGTAAGATTTACAAAATATTTGCATTCTGGAATTGCAAACTAGCATTGTAATCGCAGGCAAGCCATATTTTAGCACATCAGAACGTAAATATTTAACCATAAAAAATGTTTTGTTATTTTTGGTTATATCGATAATTTTAGTTACTGAAGTGAGTCTGAGGATTCTTTAATGAAGACATTAATATACATGCATAATAAATAGTAACAAATATTTTATATAACGTTTCCAGTAAGTAGTTCTGTCCCTAAAGCCATTATAGTTTGACTAATTGCTTTTTCCAGTTAAGTACAACATGTGTTTCGCTTCTTTGGTTTAAATAGAAATTCGCATTAAACATTATTAGTGAATCACTTTTTGATAACAAGCTTCGACAGCAAATTCTGTTCTAGCAAATGCTCATTAAACTGTTCAGTGGTAATAAGTTCCGAGAATATTGGACCAATCATTCATTTAGAAGACATTTCACACTTTCAGGGATTACGTTCAGTGAATTCAGGAGCAATTAGAATATACCCTAATACTGCTTTTACATTTTATTGGACACAATCGTTATAATATAGTCATAATCTGAAAGTATGTCCTGTCATTTAAATGAACAAATTTTTTAAAAATAATTTTACAATTTATATCATTTCCACCATTTTATTTTATCATTCTTCAATATATCTGCCTCACAGTAACATTGACTGGTTTAAAATGTTTGAGGGATCCCCAGGGTCTAGGAATGAAGTGTTTGATATGTAAATAAATACATGTAAAGGAATTGTAATACAAAAATAAGTATCTTTTCTTCAAAAAGAAATTTATGGCATAACACCGTTGAAAAATTGCCATACCAAATGCTCCACGCCGTTGGAAGTACATTGGCAACAATCAATCGAAGATATTGAGAAATTACGCAATGTGATGTTTGTTCAAACGTATAAAACGGGGCAAAATCTCTCTAACTCAGATTGAAATAATTAAATTAGAATATAAGAAACATCAATTTATAAGGCATTTTCTCCCTCCTTGCTGCAATGCCTTCGTGGTGTAATGTAATCGGCGGTTATTAAAGAGGTCCAATTTAAGTTCCGGCAAGCGCATTGTTCCTTTTTCGTGTCTCCAGCTTCAAAATAACCTAATGACTCTACACGTTAGCAAAAAGTAATGGATTCAAGATCACAACATTCAAGAGAGGCAGATAAAGAAGCTTAACTATAATCTATATACATGTATGTACTAGCATACAGTTTGTGTAGTTCTAATTAAACTATTAATATAGAAACGTTGATATAAAACTTGTATTCTCAGGAACATTAAATGAAGTTTTATGTTTAAAAAAATTCAATTTTTTACCTTTCTCTAAATTCTACGCTTAATGCTGCTCTTCTGATGATTAATCTGAATTTTAAGCATATATATATGAGTATGTAATAACTGTTAAAAATGTCTGATTCGTTAGATATTATTAGAAAACTACAAAGCAGTACTCGATTGCATGGAGTTAACGTGGCATTTATTAACTGAAAAACTTATTAGTTATGTTGAATTTCTGCAATAGAAGATCTGCTTCTCTTTAGACTGTTTACATAACAATTAGCGACCACTAATTCGCTAATTGCAGTATATTGAATATTACGCTTTGTTTTTACACAATTAATTCCATACGAAGTAAACAAATCATTTTCATTAAATCTGTCTGTCTTATTTTGAAAATTTTGAATTAGACGTAATGCTTAGAACAATATTTAAGGAAACAAAGCTTGTAGCTAAATTTCTCAATCGACACGCATAGGTTTAATCAACTTTCATTTTGCTTTCATACTTATTGGTAAAATTATACTGTTGTACCATTCATTTCTTATTTTTTAACCATTTATAGCTATATTTCTCGTAGATTTTTCTTTCATTCTTCTGTAAAGTGCGTGTTAAAATGATATTCTTTAAATATTCGGCTGCGGCTTTATATTCTTTTCGATTAAGAGGCTTGATTTTCGTTTTTTGTTCTTTGCAATACCTCCACAAGTAAAAATGTAACATTAGTTTGCTTCAAGAAACTATTATTTTCATTCCAATGTAATGATTTATCATTTGATACCATCTTATTAATAACTGATATTGTTAGGTTATTTGCAGATACAATTCTTTGATAGCGTTAATATTAACATGTTCGAATGTTACATAACGGCCGTAAAATAATATTTTTACATGTTTTCGTTCTCATCTTATCCTTTATAAGCACAGTTTTAAAATTAATAACATTTAATAGTAATTCCTACTCTATTATTTTATCCCTACTCATCAGTCTGGATGGCATCAATGTTTTAAATTTCCTGAATATAATAGATACACTAATTTTTATTGACAGCAGTAAACAAGTTTGCCACATGATCTAACTGCTTTTTGTATTCAATTTCAGTTTTTATAAATTTTTAAATCAACACCATTTTCACATTCAACGTTTCACTTTCACAATGTTTTTCATTCACTTGTTTCTCATTCTTTACATTTCAAGCTTTCCAAAACTGGATTTTTTTTAATTTCTTAAAACTACACAATTTCAAAAATATATTCTTATGTCTGCTTAATGAAAAAAAAAACGCAATGAAACTACATTTTTTAAACATGTTCCTTATATCAGACTAAGTTATATCAGAATTAGCCAAAAACGTTTTCGGCACAAAATTCAAAATTTTAACCGTTCTTTTATGTTTCTTTGTTATTAACAATTAATTCGCTATAAACAAAAAAGAAAATTCAAGATTTTAAATTTTCTTTTTTGCTTCTTTGCTACTAACAATTAATTTATTACTAACAAACAAACAAAATTCTGAAAAAAATTCAGATTTTACATTACACTCAAAGGGGCTTTTTTTAGCATTTGCGTGTTAGCTTTTTACTCTTTGGGCTTAAAAAAATCTGAAACCTTTCAGATTTTGTATTACCTCCAAAGGGGCATTTTGTATGTTGCCTTTATTTATTAGATATCATTAAGGTTGTTACACTTAAATCATAAAATTCAGTTCAACAGTAATATCGCAAAATACTTTTATCTTTAGAAATTCCGATACACAGTCTCGCGCGTTGGAGATAAGAGTGTACGTTTTTCCGTACAGTTCCGCAATTGCTCGCTTTGAAATCGTTGAAATTTTTAATCAAAAATTCGTTAAAGTGTTACAAAATATGAAATCGGCAATAAAACAAATTCCAACTTCCAAGTTAGGGCTTCTAGATGTCCATATTCGGTGGAGATTTACGTTATTTAAAACTGGATGGTTCTAGGTACCATTGCTTTATCAAAATGCGAGAAATATTCATACATTTATGCAGATTCTTCATTGCTTAATTTCTTTAAATATAACACAGGATTTTAATAGTTGGTGGCAACAATTTAAAAAGGTAATCAACGCAGAAAGTGAATCGACGGAAAATATCAATACGAAATTAATAACCCTTCTGGGCTAATGCCCTTTGGGCTAAAAATGACAGGAAAGTTTAATAACATGTCACATTTTATTTTAAACATCCTTACATCTCCTGAATGCTACTTTAATAGTCTTTCATGCTTTAGGTCTTCTGTGCTGAAACAGACTATAGGTATTTGTGCCGTCATTGGTGAACAATGGAAAAAGCTTAATATTTCGATGTAAGAGCAGTGAGAGTTTTAGTTCAAACTTAAAGAAAAGTATATGAAAATGACTAACGTCGACAACAGAGTGTTTTCTAGGCTAGTTTAGTTTATTAAGCAATCCGTTAGTATACACTAAGCATATGTTAACTTCAATACCTTAATTCCAATAATAAATTATAAGTTTAGAAAACAGTGTCTATAGTTCAATGTTTATGACGGCTGGTAATTTGTAACACAGAATTCTCTGGGTACTTCTTGAAAGATCCAAAGTAAAATTTAACATTCAACATTTCTTAATATAAATTTCTAAATTCATTTAACTAATGTGGCAAGCCCTCTAATTTTTCACCAGAAGCAAATGCCTCACTTGCGTTTAATCTGCTAAGTTTCTTTTGCTGATTTTCTTCTAGTTGGCAATAAAATTAGAACAAACTGCTATCTCGTCTAAAGGTGGAATTTGCTCCAAATTTCTTAAAATGTCCACGCACGCATTTAGATTAAATTTTGTATTAATCTATCAGTAAGTGTTTGAAGCAGACGAAATAAACAATCAAAAAGCGTGTTTATGATTTTATCAAGTACTACTGAAAAAAAACGATAGAATAATTAAAAAAAATAGCAGAAACCGATATGTTGTTTAATCAACATGCATGTAAAATGACATTTATGATTATTCTGGGAAAAATATTAGAAATATTTCAACATATTAAACTCACCAAACAGGATAGAAACTTGAAAAATAGGAAGAACTTACCTGAAAAGATAAAAGAAATCATAAATACATTATTCGCAATGAATAGCATGTAATCAAGTAACAGTTGTTTCTAAGAAACGAATTTATTAATAAAACAATCTTCAAATTATCCACATAAAATAACCTACCAATTTTATATGTATTTGTTTTTGTATGAACGTTGAGCATTATTGGCTCCTGAGATATTTGTTTTATACATTTCGATAAGCAGAGATTATTTGGATTGTCTTATAAGTTCACCGATCAAAATATTCTACATTTTTGACTGATCAGAAAGGAGTTTTTGTTAGTATTATTGTAAGTATAATAAAGGTAACTGTGCGATATTTATATATAATTAGATTTCTTAATTACTCGCATTTCCAAAGCTGAAACGAAGCTGAGCAATTGGTGTTGCTCCTGTAAAATGCCAGAGGTCTTCAGCAGCACATACCTAACACTTACCTCTACGCTACGATAAAATTGGTTGAATCAATTTGGCAGTCGTTCAAATTACGAGGATTAGAAGCAACAACAAAAAAGCCATATATTTGTGGATTTCCCAACGTATAGGATGTTTATCAACAGTTCACTAACAAAAATAATTCATGCTTTATCTGAAAAGTCTCCGTCCTCATAAGTTCGGATAAATGAGGTTTTACAACAAGAATCTCACTTAACAGGCAGTAACGGGACCTCGCCGATTCCGGACGACTAACTACATGTTTATAAAAAATGACTTGCTCACGCTTCTTGTTGCCGCCAGTAGAAACTGCAACATGCAAAGTCCGTTGGTCGTATATTTGAATCTATCTGCCATTATTACGTAAACAGTATCGAAACTCTACCGACTATTTAAAATTAAAACATATATATTTTATAAAATTATATTTCAAAAAAAGTAAACCTAATTTATATTCACATATATGACATCACATTAAAGTCTTAAAAATTCTTTGCACGCACAATGAAGCTTCGTAACGTCATGTTGTGACGCAGATGAATACACGGAAGAAGAATCTTAGGAAAGACTACAATCCTTGATAGATTTCTTCCACGCACGTTTTTCCTTTTCCTTTTTTTCCCTTCATGTCGTCTTCTTTTTCACCCTCCCCGTCATCTGTTTCCTTACCCAGTATATATATATCCGATTATTTCGTCGTCATATTGATAGATGAAGAGTGAAATGGAGTTGCATACTTACACCCAAATCTGCACCCCGTTTCATTAATACTAACATTCTCCGAGCCTGTAACCATATTCAAGACGTTGGCTACGGGCGCCGAACGTGTTTGAAAACAGAGAGAATCTTCGTCACTTGGGTCATCACCTACCAATGACGATCATCGGCCACAATTTGTGTCAATATCCATGTAATGATTTTAATATCTCTCGCGGCAGGAACCAAAGAAAATATCACACCTTTTAATGTGAATTACTTTTATAGTTTTGATAATTCATTGGTTGGATAAGGTATAACATAAAACGAATGTTTTGTGCATTTACGTCGTCCGATTTTTTTTCCATTACATTTTTTCGTCTTATAGGTCTAACATTTCGTATTTTAATTTAGACGTTTCGAAGTGCCGTTATTTTGATACCGCCAATTACTTGGGTTCCGCTTACGAGGGACTTTACATATTAGGATATGTAAACTGAAACTACACTTAGTGGCGCAACATCCCTTAGAGAACCAAGGCCTTAAGTGCCCCGAAATCTGCTTTCTTGATCGGAATGATTATTAGGATATGTAGGTATATGAATAAGTTCTTGCTTTATGGATTCAAAACTAAAGAGGGAAAAATGACAGTAGCGGATAATATCTTAACCCTGCTATCGAATTTTCAAGCTGAATGAAAGTTGCAGTAGCGTTTTCTTCAACTTAAATTGCCTGAAGATTCGTTCTTCACCATTTATTCCGGAAGTGCAGTTCGCACTGTCCATTAAAAGTGCAAAGGCAAGCGGAAAAGAGAAAATGTTGCTAGAAGCAATTATCTTAATGAAGTAAAAGTTGCGTTGATGTATTGCGTAACCTCTCCTGCACCCCTTTCCCCAGCTAGGAAGCGTGACCCGCAAAGTCGCTGGAATGACGTCAGCAAGCAGGGAAGACGTTCTGTGTGAAATCTGGAATCGATTAGTTTATTTTTTTTCTCCTTTTTTAAATTTTACAGGAGATGAGATTTTTGTTTACTAAATTGATTTTAATTTTTTTTCCGGCCATAAAAGAAAGAAGGTGCGCGTATTTATTGATGAGATTGGAAAGATTAATCGTCTGCACAGAAACCTTGATTACTTATGTTAGAGAAAATAATTAACAACTTTCAACTCGTAAATTATAGAGAATAATAAAAAACATTACGACTAAACTTACTTAGTTAGGAATCTCGAGTTTGATTAATTAGTTTTGAAAATTTAGTTAGTTTGAGATTATCGAAAACAAGGGAGATTGAGAATCTTCACGAAACTGTCGAAGTTCCTCAAAATATAATAATGCATATATCTACTATTTTGATTAAACTTTTTAAATACGTTTTCCACATAAAACTGAAATTCATAAAATAAATATTTACTCAAAAATAAGATTCTTTCAAAGTTGAATATAAGACCCTCCTTACGTTTACAGTATATTTTAAGAAATAAAATGATAGGTGAATATTTGATCAGAACAGCAGCAATTTTGATTAGAAAAAAAAATCAATTACCTAATCTAATACCACTTCTTACTACACATAAGACAATGTTAGTGATGCATTGTTACACGTTTGCTTCCAGGCATTGGTATAATGGATGACATGGAAATGTCAGTAGATAAACAAGGTTTTGCTCTTCTCAACGCTCGAGTTCAGTGACGTCACTGAACTTACAGAAGTGGGAAAACCGAAGATCTCACGCTCAAAATTTCCGGTCGAAAAAAAAAATTCAGGAGGGTACTGTACCTCGTAGTACAGTACCCTCCTGAATGCAGTCCTAAATTCAAATCACTCGGCTACAAGTGGTCATTACGATTAGCGATAGTCATACTGTTTATACATTCGGTAATTACCTGCATGATTTTTTTTAATTTAAATAGTGTAATTATGCCATTTATTACCAGTACGTATGAATACAAAGGAAGTCGAGCTATCAGCATTTAGGTGACTTGACCATTCGGCAACTTCTGTAAAAGGAAGGAATGTCCCTAATATACAAAATTAGCCATGGAAATATTTAGCTTTCACCTGAGTTTAAGAATAAAAGAATATTTTAATTTCAGTCAACTACTTTTAGGAATCATGTTTTCTAGTTTAAGGGTATAAAAATTAATATTTGGAGATATAAAATTTTAAATTTTGGTATTTCTTTGATGGGAATTTGATCCATGATGGCTATCTGTCAGGGTGTTTATAAAAGAATAGTGAGATTTTAAAAATTAATAATAAATCGATCTATTATCTTAACCGTGGTAAAACCTACACCGTAAGTATTGACAACTGTCCAAGTTTCTCATGCGGTACCTACTGCTTGCTTGTCAGATCTACTGCGCAGCTGCAGCGTCAGTTTCCAAGATGGCGTCGCAACAGGAAAAGGCTTTCTGTGTGCTCAGTTTTAAGGTACCTAGATCTGTCGTTACAGTGCAGCGTGAGTTTCGTGCACGATTTAGGAAAGACCAACAACACGAGAATAACGTAAGTAGGTAGTATCGATAGTTCGTGAACACTGGGTATACGAGAGCTTATTAATCGTTTTCTTCACCAAAGCTGGACTGGACGTACTGCAATGTCAGACAACAAACTCCTCCCCTGGCCACCCTGTTTGCAGGATTTAACACCATGCTATTTCTTTCTTTATAAGTTAGCTAAAGACCGGGTTTATGTATCTCCAGTGCCCGTGTCCCTTCTGGAAGTTTGTGATCGGATACAACATGCACTGCAGACCATCATGGGGGATATACTACACCAAGTATAGTACATGTACGAATTTGATTACCGTGTAGACTGGTGTCGCATGGCCAAAGGTACAGATACTGAAGGATTACGATTAATGCATCAAAAACTTGGACATTTTCCGCTGCTTATGCTGTAAGATTTGTCCATGTAAAGTAATACATTTTTTTATTTTATTTTTTAAAAACCGCACCATTCATTCATAAACACCCTGTATCTTTCATATATCTGTATTCGAAAATTTAATGAACTTGGTTGCATTAATTAATACATGTACGTGGTTCCCAAAGTGTTAATCAACGATGAGTCAAGTAGTTACAATAATAAGACATGAGTGCTTTTGTTTAACGACTTTACATACGTACGTACGTACGTACAGACGTCACGAAAAAATCTCTGAATCCATTTTAAATCAGTTTTATAATTCGTTTGGCGTAAAAGTGTCTTTTATTCTGTCCTCATGTACAGATGTCACGCAAAAACAGCGTTAAATTGTATTCCATTGTGGTCAAAATAGATATAATTTCGGTGAAATATCACACCCGAAATGTTTCGCGATCACAATACGTCCTTTTTAATTAGTACAAGGAAGTAAGAATATCCTTTTCAAGTATCCATTGTGGGATCCAAAATTTTATCTGATATAATTAAAGGGAAATGTCAAAATACGTCAATTCTTGCCGTTTAAAATAAAGGGAAAAAATAAATCGGTGTTATACGCAAAATTTTCATACAGTGGATCCCCCGGATCACTTACTCCTCATCTCATGAAGAATTTGATTCTCTAAAAAATCCTTTGTGTACAGAAAGAAAACTGTAGCAACTTAAGATGCAGGAATTCGTGATTGAGGAAAAAATTGTCTTCGGAAGAAGAGGAAAAAATTACTGCCGTAGTCTGATCCGCTAAATTTGTGCAAAATGACATAGAATACAAATTTTTCAGGTAACAATATTACCCTGAAAAATAAGCAGCAAGCTACACCATAGACAGTTTCAGTAGCAGTGCCATATATCACTTTGGAAACATTTTAAAAAAGTAGGCAACAAAAAATCCCATTGGTCAAATTTGAATGGATTTTAGCTCGTTGACCTTCAAGCACAGTCAGGTGATCTTTTGGAGATGAAAAGAAGATAATATAAGATGGCCTTCAATGACGATGACTTTATGTTTTAATTGAAGGAAATTCTGCATGTAAGCAATTATATGTTCCTCATAATTTTTCACTTATGCTGATTTACTTGTACTTTATACTGTTTCTTCTGTTCAGGTACACTTAATTCGTTTTCGTCTGTTTTAGCTGTTTAATAGTCTGTTTATCTTTTTTTCAATGATTTCCATCGCATTTGGGTTATGATCCTGTGCACAAAATACAGGGTGTTTATAAAGTCCCGCACCCATTTTGATGTTTAATAACTCATAAAATAATAAAGATAGATTAAAATTAATCACATAAATGGTTAGATAGACTCAAAAAGTTTCATGATCCTTGTCAATGACCTTCCACGTGTGTCCCCTTCGTCGCACGGAGAATATCAAGTCGACGTTCAATTTCACGCCAGGTACCGGCAAGCATGTCGTCATCCACAGAGGCTATTGCGGTTGTAATTCTGGCTTTTAGGTCATCAATGTTCGACACTCTCCTCCTGTAAACGTTGTCCTTTACAAAACCCCAAAGGAAAAAGTCCAGCGGCGTTATATCAGGTGATCTGGGTGGCCAAGGAATTGGACCTCCTCGCCCAATCCATCTTCCATTAAATTGGTCATTCGAGGATCTACGAACGATGGTACCCCAATGAGGTGGTGCACCATCTTGTTGCAAAAAAACATGTGGCTGAAGCTCTTCTAGTTGTGGAAATATGAAGTTTTCCAACATGTCTAAGTATACGACTGATGAGACCGTCTTTTCTGTAAAAAAGAAAGGCCCAATGAGTTGGTTGTGCATTAGTCCACACCACGCATTAACCTTTGGGGAATCCCTTTATGCCTCACGGTAGTCATGAGGGTTTTCAGATCCCCATATGCGCACATTATGGCGATTAACAATGCCAGAAAGATGAAAGGATGCTTCGTTGGAGAACATTACAGAAAAGTACAGATATTTAGACTGGAAAATTAAATTATCTGAAATTAACCACACGCGCAGACGATATTTACAAAAGTAAAGATATTCAAACCTGAAAAGGAAAATATATAAGTTATTCCATCAATAAATGCCATAAGTTTGTTTATATCTTCATTATTTTATGAGTTATTAAACATCAAAATGGGTCCGGGACTTTACAAACACCGTGTACGTTTACAAAGTTTAAATAAGGAATCGAGTATGGTTCAGGAACGAATTAATCCATTTCAAACATTAATTCCTATGGAGAAAATTGTTTCGGTTGAAGAGAGGCCTTCCGGCAAAGAGTCCGTGAATTCGGGTTTCACTGTAATTGCAATAGAATTATAAATGAAACCCATAAAATAAATATAAGCAAATCTTAATATGTTTAATTCAATATTATGCCAATTAACTTACGTACTTCTGATCAGAATAAAATTGTGATTTTAATGGTACCGCAGGCTTAATTTTTCAAGTACATTTTATACGATTTCGACTTAACAGGTTTAAACAGCATAATACATATTTTGAAAGATGACAGATTTAGCCATATATTCCTAATATTCCTTTCATGTTATGTATGAAATAAATTATTTATTTCACTTTCCCCTCAAAAGGTTTAATACTTGAAGAACAAATTAAACGAGAAAGAATTATTAGAACCAAAGCTAATTTAATTGCATTTGCTTATTTTATCATTCTTTTCAACTTAATTTCAAATGTGATTCATTTAACAAATTCATGCATAATGAATATGCATTTTGCTAAATTATTTTTAAGAAGTTCGAAAATTAACAGAATTTAAATCATGTCTCTTAATAAATGAAGTTAAATGCGTCTTAAAGGCAACTAAATCGTTTATTATGGCAGAAAACAATCACTATGTCCTAAATCCCAAATCGCCTTTTTTTTTACATTTTTAGTGGAAATTCGGCTATTAACTTAGTAACTATGTGCTGTTTTTTAAACGAAACGTTTGTATTTTTTAATTTTCTCTCTTCTTATTTTTATGGATTACTATAATATGTTTTTTTCAGCAAAAGACAGCATCTTGCTTTTGATTAGAGTCGAGGGAATTCCCAGTCATTTCATGCATTCCCATTAAGACCATACTCATGATAAAAACTTAACTGAGATAAAAAGAATTCTATAATGACTAGATAATTGCTGGGAATAATGAAACATTCATAACTTTTATCAAGTGCATTTATTTAGCATTGATTAGAAAAGAGATAAAAATTAACTGAGCGATAGGAAAGCGCTCTTTAATTATTAATTATTTCTTAATTGAGTATAAACAAATTTTTAAAATTAAGGGTGGGTGGAAATACACAATATAATAAATGATATGGATTCATAGCTTTAAAAAAAGGTATTATATTTATATTAAAATCGGCAATATGAAACTCTTCAAGCATTCCACATTTCTTATATTTATTAATAAATTTGAATTAAATAATGATAACGATTCTCCTCTCACTTTCTGTTCTTATATCCTGGTAAATTAAGCTAATTAAGCACTACTAAATTTAGCTGCCCTATGACAAGACATGATTTTTAGCATTAGGCGGAAACTATGCCATTTTTCAAGAATAAAGAAACGCTTTTAAAATGCACGAACAAATATTTATTAAATTACAAGCTTTGCGGTGAGGTATTTTTAATTATTTGAATTAAATCATTTTATTACACTTTCGAACCGCTTCATTTATGTTCATGGAAACAATTGAAAAAAATTATCTAAATTAAACGAAACAAATGTGCCATTACGACTAATTAAAATTACTTGTGATTTTAGTTTTTTAGCTGCGTTTGGAAAGTGATAGCTGAAAGGATAATTAATTCAAAAAAAATTTAGTTATTTCTTCTGAAAATTTATTAACATTTGGAGGATTGCTTGCCTCATCTAAGTTTGTATTAATTTACAAGGAGAAATAAGTTAAGACGAGGAACAACTTTATAGCATTAATTATATTATTATGTTTTAACCAACAGTTACTCAAAAATTAAACTTTACTTTTCGTTTGACTGCAAATTGCTGTAAGTTTTGTTCACTTTTAGTGTCCAAAACATGGACTGAGATTAGTCATGAACGTAAGTTATTATTTTAATTAGATTTGTATGCGTGCGAGTATGCTCTGTCGTAAGAGGAGACAACAAAGAACAGTTAAAGAGCTAAATAATCAGAGGACAGTATGTAGACAAATCCTTAGAGACCTCGAGAGGGAAACAAATATATATATAAAAAAAAGATGACGTATGCTTTCAGCAATTTTGATAAATGAAATAAATTTTAATAAATGCAAACTATATAAAACATCACAATAAGTAGAGAACTAATTAACCAAATACACCTACATAAATTGTCATTTGCCCAAAGGAGCGTTAGCTCAGAAGGAATATTAATTTCATTTTGGCATTTTGCGTCGATTCACTGCAAATGTCCGTATCTATTTTCAAGCTGTTGCCACCAAATATTATCGCCCTGCGTTACATTTAAAAAAATTAAATAATGAAAAATCTGCATAAATGTATGTATATTTCTCGCATTGTGATAAAACAAAGGTACCTAGAGCCATCAACTTTTGAATAATGTAATCCTCCTCCGAAAGCCCGAATTTGAAATTTGTTTTATTATCGATTTTATATTTTGTAACACTCAAACAAAAGTTTTATTAAGAAACTCAACGATTTCAAAGCGAGCAATGGCAACAGTGTATGAAAAAAGTATATTTTTTATCGCCAGCGCGGCGAGACTGTGTATGGGAAATTCTAAAGATATGCTCATTTTAGAATTATTTTACGATATTGCTGTTGAATTGAATGCTATGGTTTTGAGTGTGAAGAACATGATATTTAATAAATAAAGGTAATATAAAAACGTCCCTTTGTGCGTAATGCAAAATCTGAAAAATTTCATATTTTTTGGGTAATATTTTTCTTATTATTTTAGCAAGAATAAATAAATATCTTATCCATCAAATGAGAAAAGCCAGAATAAAGCTTTCCAACTACTTACTTATGGTGAGATCAGAACTGAAAACGCTACTTAGCATTAATATAGCAGCTGTTGTATTGCTAATTAGTATTCCGACATTTGCTTATTGTTTAAATATATTTAATACCATTGAATATTTGAATGAATCTACTGGGGATATTTAAGACAGAGTGGTGTCTCCTTGCCGTCATTAATCCGTTTCAGATTTTTGCATGTATACCAAACGAACTTTTGCCATAAAGAGAAAATAATTAATCTATTCTTATATAAAACACTAATGTTATTTTTTAATACTGTTTCATAATAAAATTCAAATGCAGTGGGTGAAATATATGCTTCATATAAATGAAGAACTACACATGAGACTGTACATAAATGTTTTCTTCTATCCAGAATAAAGGCAAGTTATTAACATTCTCTGACATTTCTAATCTTTATTTGGTAATCAATTTTACCGCTTTCGCAACGTTAGCCAATTTAATAGCGTTTTGTTTTTTGCAGTCAAAACCACCAGTCTGTTTACCTTATGGTATGCAATATTCATGTCACAGACACGTATTTCTTTCTTCGTTTCCATCGTGATCCTAACAATCTTCTCCGTTGATCCACTCTTCTCATTAACTTTCGTAAAACTCATTGCTAATGAATCTATAAATTATGTAAGCGAAAAACACAAAGTAATTTGAAAAATTCAGAGTTATATTGCTGATTTTTTGTTGAATTGTAGCAAACGGCGAGCTAACGTTAATGGGTTCATGGGTCATTCAACGTAGGATCATCTCAAAAGAGGTAAACAAGTTAGTATGCGAATCAGTGACTCATCGACTTCTAGTCGTATTTCAAACAAATATTGTGTATATCAGATAACAATTTCAGCGTCCTTGATATCCCTTTCGACCAAGTCGGACGTATTTCAAAGCAGGTGTTTACCGAGTTATCATTCTTCTGATTTTGTACAACTTTTGCAGAAAAATTCCATAATTGATTCTTATTTCTTAACTACACGGAGTGAACTTTCTTATTGATGAGAAAGCTATCTGAAAATTAACTATAAATAATATTTTTAAAATTGTTTGAGTGTAAATATATGGTTTAGAATCACGTCTTTGTAAAACAACATGATTTATTTTTAAATCTCAAATCTGAAACTCTTCAAACTTTTTAAAGTTCTATTCATTACTAAGTTTAAATCTATACATATAAAGAAGAAAGTCTGCATAGTTGGCTGTCTTCTAATAACTCAGTCACTAATATAGCTATTGTCACCATTCATTCTACAATTCTTTTCTGGATCCTGGAAAATGTCGACGTTCACTTTTTAACAAAAAAAAAAAAAATAGCTAACTAAATAAAAAAAAAACTGAATTCAGAGATATTAATTAAAAACTCAGTAAAACGATAATTTTCGCCTTCATTTTTCCGACTGTCAACAGTCTCGCAAGCTGGAGATGAAAATCTGCTTTATTTCGAACGTTGTTGCCACTGCTCGCTTTCAAATCCAAGAGTTTGTTAGTAAAAAAATTGTAAGTTTTACAATGAAATAAAAATAGCTTTGCCAAACATTAAATATATTATTCCGGATTCCAAAGATTCGTGGGAAGCCATTTCGATTATTCCCATCTTCGTACGAATTTAATCAGCGGAAATATTAATTAAAAACTTTAAAAGCGCTAATTTTCGCACACATTTTTCCGAGTGGCAACAGTGTCGCGAGTTCGAGATAAAAATGTTTTATTTCGAAAAGTGTCGCTTCTGCTCGCTTTTAAATTGCAGAGTTTGTAAATCAAAAGATTGTAAATTTTAAAAAATCTATACGTATAAAGAAGAATGTCTGTTTGTGTGCTTGTGTGTTCGCGTTATTAATTTCTGATCAATTTTCTGCCACATTTAATCGACTAAAATTGAATATAGGTGAAATATTGGATGGAACTTGAGCTTTTACGACCATTTGATTAGAAAGACGAAAATCATTTAATGTCACTGTTGTCACAACATGTCATTGTTGCTGATATAATGAGAGAGAATTAACTTATTTTTATATCGAAATTTTTCATGTGGGTTCCATATCGCATCAGAGTGAAAAATGTATTACTATGAACTGTATTTTTTGCATTGTTATTAGAGAAGGATTCTCTCTGTTGTTAGGTGCATTACTGACAATTTAACTTAACTGGCATCGGGTACTTCCGCTAGTTTACATATATTTGTCATAAGTCGGTTACAAATAAATAGCAGAAGTGAACCTCTTCGCAGCTTACAGTCTTATACCTCATCTCAAGAACTGTACATTCTTGTAGGCAAACTGAAGGAATGAAGTCGCTTATTAGTCTGTAAGGTTTTAGTTAAACTAACAAAGTTCTATTTTAGTTTACATCTTTCTATCTCTTCTCGGTTTCAACTTCCCGTCAGAAGAAGCGCGCGTTTTCAGCTTATGCTAATTTAAAGTAGAGCCAAGTACTATTTAAACCAGAGGTAGAAACCTCTCAGTGTGAGAGAGCTTTTAGTCTCAGATCACGGTCATTCTGTTCGACGTTCGCCTGACCAGCTAGCAGATAATTTCTAAGCCATAGTGCTTACTACGTGATTACTTATTGAAATAAATTGAAGTGCGCTAGTATTAGTATTTCTTGCTACGCACCATTTAGTTAGAGGCCAACTCCGCGATTTAGCTCTGTGAGCAAGGTTTAATTAAATTTCTATTTAGCTTAGTTTAAATTTATCTGATTGTTCATTTAGACTTAAGTGTGGTCCTTTCACTTTCTGTATCCCTCCCGAGTTGGGAAGTGTGTAAATAATATTGATTTAATAAAAGAGGATTTTAAATCCCTTTCAAGTGCAGTTATTCTTCAGCACAGTATCTACACCAGAACATAGCTGATTTCAGCTCCCTGTTCCAGATCAGGACTTTAGGACTTTAAGGAGTTACTTTAAGATGTCGGCCAAGCACATGCACAGAACACTCAGTCCTGACAAGTCATTTTAGGTATATTAAAATAACTGAAAGAACAAGCTAAAAATTACAAATGTATCTAATTAACTCGAAAGATCATACTACTTAATTTTAAGTGCTATAAATTTAGGCACTATTTCTAGATTTAGTATAACTTCTGGTTGTGTTAAATGTTAGTTAGCAAATTAAATAAATACAGTATATTTTAAAACAGCCAAACCATACCTTTTCATATTTCTGCATGGCATCGGAATTTTCTACTAAGATCTTTCACGTAAGTTTTGAACATTTATCTGTTCCTTTGCTTCAAATATTTAAATTGTCTCCGATTCAGTGCGAAACAGATAATGCATGTTCCTTGACTTTTTATGGTGAGAAATATAATAAAAAAATTTTGATATGAACTGTACATTCAAAATTTGATCTATCTTCTCCATATGTCATCAAGACTTCGAGACCTAAATGCATGGCATACCAGCTGAACAAAAGAAACTAGTTATTTTTAGGAATATAATGTTTAAAATATGACCCTTAATATTTGGCAGCGTGAGTAAACTCTGTTGAATTGAACATTTACAACTGAAATACATTTTTAACTCTTTTCAAAAAAGATCTTGTGTGTGAAAGAAATGAGTTTCCTCCTCCCTTCAAAGCTGGTATTTTTATACTAGTGTTAGAATGATGAATGTACTTCTCGATAGAGAAAGATATCTGGCAATTGCTCTGTAACCCTTTTGAGTAAAATTTATGTTTCGTAAGCGTGTCTTAGGCCAGCTATCTGAAATCCTACGTCGCAGTTATTTAGTAATAGCATTAATCACATTGTAGGTCACATTTTTAGATATTATGGCATTTTAGAAGTTGATACTTTAAAGCATAGTATATGACATAATTCCAAGATACTTTTAGTAGCATTTCTATTAATTCGTAGTATTTGGTGCGATGTTTGGTTTCCAAAATCAAATTAAGGGAAGGTAATGCTCAATATTTTGGCTGCGACGAAGAATTTTTTTAATAAACAAACCTTAATCCTGTATTTATTTCAGAAATAATAAGCACACAAAATGACCGTTAAAACACATGATCAAAAAAGACAACACTAATAAGTGAATACCTTCAGCACTCTTTTTACTTTCTTGTACGAAGTAAAAAGGAAGTATTGTAATCGCGAAAATTTTCGGGTATTATATTGCAACGGGAATATCCAAATGACCGCTATCAAATGCAATATAACGACGTTTTCCGTTGTATCTGAACGTAACGACAGAATAAAGGACACTCCCAAAAAATTATAAAACTGATTTAAAATGGATTCTGAAGAGATTTTTTCGTGGCGTCTGTGCGTACGTACGTACATATATATGTATGTATGTATCTCGCATAACTCAAAAACGAGTAGCCTTAGAAATTTGAAATTTTGTATATAGGATTGCTATAACATGTAAATGTGCGCCTTCTATTTTTGTTGCAATCGGCCGCACCAAAATTATATAAATATATATATCCATTCTGTTATCAGTGAGCTCAGTTTTTTATTTTTGTATGTTGGTAAATTGTATATTTCTTGCTTTAAAATTATTGAATTATGTTATTCTGATCTTCCGGTTAAGGTTTTATGCCTTTATTAAATATGCATGCAAGATTTGTAGAATTCTCAACAATTGAAAAGTTGTTTTAGTGCGTCAAAGAGAATAATTTTTTCCCATGGCAGCCATATTTGTTTACATATAAAACTCAGGAGAATAGTGGATTTGTTGCCAATCTAGCGAAACTAAGCTTCGCAACAACAAAGAAAACTCCTTCTCTTATTATTGCGAATTAAATCATACTTAGTCCATTCTGGAATTTATTCGAGGAAATAAGCGTTTAGGATTTACTTCGTAATTTTTGAAATAGATATTTTGAGTATTTTTTTTTTACTTTTGCCTTGTCGCGAAGTGAGAACTAATTAAATGAATGAGAAATACTGAATCATCTGTGAAAAACTGTTTTTTTTTTCTTATTTATTTATTTTTATTTAATTTCTTTTATACATCGATTTGATGTATTATAGTATTTGAACAGAGCGTGTGGCAACGATTAGATAATTCTTCAGATGATATAATAATTTTTTCTGATTTATAAAATGAATGAGATGTAACGCTGTTAAGTGAACTTAGCGACAGAGTGTCAGGAAAAAATGCGGATAATTTAATATTCCGTGCAAGGAAGTCATGTGATGTATACATCAGATTTTTTATGAAGGGTTTGCGATGTGTGAATTTCTAATTTAGATGTTTTCATACCGCCAGAATGTATCATAGCGCATACCTGAGCAACATTTTTACTTCCTTGTACGATGTAAAGGAACTATGGTAAGCAGGAAAAATTCCCGGTATCATATTTGAAAGAACATATCCAGTTTGACTGCTATCGAATGCAATTTAACAATGTTTTTGCATGGCATCTGTACGTAAGTACAGAATAAAGGTCACTTTTTCTCCAAACGAATTATAAAATTAATTTGAAATGGATTCAGATGATAATTTTTTTCGTGGCGTCTCTACGTACGTACATATACGTGTATGTATCTCGCATAACTCAAAAACGAGTAGCCTCAGAACCTTAAAAATTTCTTATATTGGACTGCTATAATATGTAGTTGTGCACCTGCCGCTTTAGTTGCAATTGGCCCAACAAATATATATATATATATATACGCAATATGTTACCCGGCTGGGGGTGGTCAGTTTTTTACTTCCTTTTACGAAGTAAAGGAAGTATTGTAATCACGAAAAATTCCAGGTCACATATTTCAACGAAAAGGCTTGAACATTTTGCCAAGTGAGACCAAAAGCAAACTTTCAGTTTTGTGCACCGAAAAATCTATCTTCTTGGTCGCTGGACGAATTGCTTGTTTTTGCGTAAAAACTCTAATTTTGATAGTAAAAATTTTTCTTTAAATGTTTTGACTGTATTTTTGTTTTATACTTTCTAATATTTTTCAAGTTTTAATAAATGCATTTTGACAGCTATCGAATTCAAGTTAACGATGTTTTTGAATGACATCTGTACGTGAGGACAGAATAAAGGACTCTTTTTTCCCAAACGAATTATAAAATTAATTTAAAATGGATTCAGAAGAGATTTTTTTCGGGGCTGCTGTACGTACGTACGTATGTATGTTTGCATGCATGTAGCCTCAGAGCATTGAAATTTTGTATAAGGGACCAACTACTATAGCATGTAGTTGTGCACCTCGTATTTTTGTTGAAATCGGCCGCACCAAAAGTATATAAATATATGTATATGTAAATCCACTCTGTAACTTGGCTCAGTGAGCTCAGTTTCTTAATTCTTATATGTCTGTAAATTGTGCCCTTTTTGCTTTAAAAATGAGTGAATTATGTTGTTCGTATCTTCCGGTTAAGGGTTTTATACCTTAACCGCATGCATAGTATTTGCATTATATGCATGTTATAGTTGTAGAATTATCAACAATTTAAAAGTTGTTTTAGTGCGGGGAAGCCTAATTTTTTACCATAGCCGCCATATTTGTTTACACTTGAAACATAGCAGAATAGTGGATTTGTTGCCAACCTAGAGAAACTAAACTTGTTTGTTTAGTTTTGGCAATCTAAAGCAACAACAAAGATAGCGCCTTCTTTTATTATTGCGAATTAAATCATGCTTAATCCAATCTGGAATTATCATGTAAGTTATTGAATTATCCCATATATTGACTCGGCAAGGCGTCCACAAGAAATTTAGTCAGTTTCTACGGCTTCAGAGCGTTTTTGCCAAGTGAGACAAAGTAAAATTTCAGTTTTGTTCACCGAAAAATGTACCTTCTTGCCAACTGAACAAATTGCTTGTTTTCGCGTAAAAATTCTAATTTTAATTGTAAAAATTGTTCTTTAAATTTTTAGCCGTATTTTTGTTTTATATTTTCTAATATTTTTCAAATTTTATTAAATATATTTTGAGGTTTTATGTATTTTGACTTGTCGCGAAGTGAGAACTAATTAATTGAATGAGAAATATATCTCTAATGAAATTCAAGGAAATACGTTTAAATGAAATGCAGCAAAAATTGCGTATAATATAATATTACGTACTAGGAAGTACTAGGAAGTTATTAGTTACGTACTAGGAAGTTACGTTAGAACGTACTATTTAAGTACTAGTTACGTCACTAGGTGTATACATCACATTAGTTTTATTCTTTTATTGCGCATTTTGGGTTTTAGAAATGACTGAAATATGTTGTTCTTATCTTCCGATTAAGGTTTTCATGCTTTCAATCTGCTTTCAGTAACTGTAGAATTATCAACAATTTAAAACTTGTTTAAGTGCGGCTAAGCCTAATTATTGTTTACCATAGCAGTCATATTTGTTTACATTTGAAACTTAGCAGAATAGTGAATTCAGTTTCTGCACATTCAGTGTCTTTTTGCCAAGTGGGACCAAAATTAAACTCAATTTTGTGCTCCGAAAAATCTGCCTTGTTGCCTGCTGGACGAGTTGCTTGTTTTGCGGAGAAACTGTAATTTTAATTGTAAAAATTGTTTTTTAATTGTTTTAACTGTATTCGGTGTTTTATATTTTTCTATATTTTTCAATTTTTAATGAAGATATTTTGAGGTTTTATGTATTTTTGCCTTGCCACGAAGTGAAATCTGAATAAACTAATGAGAATTATATCTCTGATGAAATACGAGGAAAAATAATTTCAAATCTAATGCAGAAAAAAACTGAGGATAATTTAATATTCCCTACAAGGAAGTCTTGCGGTGCACGCATCAGATTTTTTACTATTTTATTCATTACCAAATAAGCATAAATTTCTTTATGATAACGCAAGATTTAAAGTCATTTTGACCAGTGGATCTTATTTCAGATGATTTTGTAGTGTGAACTTTAATTTTAATCACTATGGGTAAAATTTGGTAGTGTGTAAAAATAAAAAAAAATAATAAAATAAAATGGATATTTACAAAGCAGAATTAAATAATTTAAATTTAGATTAAGGTTTTTGTCAAGTTAAAAAATGATGCGATCACCCTTAGCCGACATCACAGCTGTCGCAAGTGAATTTAATAATACATATTGAAATATTAATTAAAACTTTAAGTAGTTAGCTTATGTCCTCCACAAAGCTTTTTTTAAGTATTTACGTGATCTTAACAGATAAAATTAAGCGGCGTTTAGTGCAAGCGAAAATATCATAAATCTATCACCCAATTTTCAGTAAACATCATCAATGAGGAGGTAAAATTATGATAAATGCATCAGTAACGTTTAGATATCCTGCAATAATTTGTATTTTTGGTGCATGAGAAATATTCAATATCGAGTTTAAATCCTGTGTTTGGTCCAAAATTTTAGTTTCTAGCTATCAAAACATTCACTTAAAAACTTAGAATTTAAGAGTGTTATCACATGACAAAAAACACAGCCAGAAGTAAATACATTTCTGACGAATCTTATATTGGTATCGATTAACATTCGCTCAGTAGATATATGCAGGGGCATCTATTCATTTAATATGCCTGTTCATTGTTACACAGCACCAGTAATAGCCTAATGAAAGCATTTCCTTGCGTTCTAGGTACGATTTCTTCATATGTCATCCAGTTTTAAATATAAAAGAACCATTGTTTAAATTCAGTCCTGTCTCGTAACTAATCGTTAGAAGACCAGTATTTTTGCGTACAATTCCTTAAGTTTCTATTTCGCTTTAAATATGACTTGCAGTGAAATTAGTGGAAAGAAGTTTTTTTTTCGCATGCAGATAGAGGCATTAGGTTATTTAGAAGCAGGAGAGATGAAAAATTAGCAATGCCCTCGCCGGGACTCGAACCTCGGGCCTCTCGAATACGCACCGAGCGTGCCGACCGTTACACCACCAAGGCGTGCTAAGAAGGCGGAAGAAATATCTTAATATTACTCCCTTTTATAAAGGGCGACTGGGGTTTAGGGGACCCAATCGCCAAATTCTGGTGGTGGAGAATCATCACCCACTATCTTTTTTAGTTCGAGCGATACTGTAAGGAAATTAGGTTATTTAGAAGCAGGAGGGATGAAAAATGAGCAATGCTCTTGCCGGGAGTCGAACTTCGGACCTCTCGAATACGCGCCGAGCGTGCTGACCGTTACACCACGAAGGCATGCTAAGAAGGCTGGAAGATTACCTTATAGACCATTAGCATTAGGTTTATCACACTGCATAGCATCAATTGAAAATTCCAAAGACAGGTAACTACTGTGACATGCCATTACAGACAAATATCGTTTTGAAACAGTTATTGTTCTCGCTTTTTGCCGAGATTTCGGTCAGTAATTGAAGCGTCTTCATAACATTATCAAGCAAGAAATGATGTTCTTTGAAGCATTAGTGTATTCGGCCAATTCAGTTTTTGAATACAGCTACAATCGATAAATCTTCTTTGCATTGCTTCTTTCTCCCACATGATAGTCCGTAACTAAGAGATGCAGTTAGCAGCTTTCAATTAAATCATATAAATGTTGTGTTGATGGGCCAAATGCTATGACACAGGTTGTTTAGTCAATAAGATGAATTATGCAAGGTTAAATACTTTATGAAGATTATTGAGTGTGCCCACTAAGCAAGTGAATTTCAACAAAAATCTACACCCCGTTGGGCCTACAATAACCCAAATATTAAAAATACTTGAATTATCCTTCATATAACTTATCATTTAATACAATCGAAACAGTTTTAATTACCTGTATAGCGCCAGTTGATTTCACTTATGAGCACATAATAAGTGCAATATACACATTTGCTCATTTTATTTATTAGTAACTACTAAGTAATTTTACTGATTTCTCGATCACGTGTATGATCTCCATAGTTACACCAAAAGTGCCGTTAACCTTTTACACACCACACTATGATGCGAAAGTAAAATAAACGTTTTGTTGTGAAAAATCGATTTAAAACTCAAATATAAGAATTATGAAAAAAAAATTTAATTTTTAATGATTTATATTATGTTTCATAAATGGAACATTGACGGGAAACTGTTAGTTTTTTTACATGATTTTTGTAAAACATGATTATCGACATTCAAATTTGAAGCTTCATTTTTGTCTGCACTTTTTCAGCATTAGCAAGCGAATTTCTCAACGTTATTCGGAAGTAACATAGATTAAGCAGAAAAATAGGAAGCCTACACCTTTAGAACCGCAAAGATACTCCACCAAAGTTTCTTAGGAGAAGATATGAAGCTTCCACAGAAAAAAGGTTTCGTAATAAATTAAAACAAAAATTACATAGTTGATAAGCAGAAATTTATAAAAGAATTTTACATTAATTATTAGCAGTTTATACTGAAACAAGGAAAAGAGTTGTAGAATAAAGAAGTAACAAATAATTTTGACCGTTCTTTACCACGTACAATCACAGAGCGAAGCTCGTGCAACTCTAAAGAATTTTATTTCTTCTTCATAATGAATTATAGTAACACAAAGTAGATGCGGCAAAATTACGTCGAAGTATTCGTTCTTTAAAGCACATATATTATTTTCTCCAAGCACGAAGAAGTCGCTCGACATTACACCTGAACAACTTCACACAGCAGCCCATGGCGACCGATAGACATTTTTTTAGAAAAACTGGAATTTGAAGATTTCGACGATAGCGCACAATTAAAAAATTATTCACAAAAGCGGTTCCGTCAGAATATACGCCCTCACGCCGAACGATGGAGACTATTTTATCGAAGTCGATAATGCGATAATGCGATAAATACCATGTTATGTTGCAAAGAGTCAAATGAAATATTAAAATCGCGAAATTCTTGAAGTTACGTGCATTCTATATAAATGCTTATTCTGAAAATAAGTCAAATAAAAAAGAAAAAGTCAACATGTAAAAGTACTTCCACTTCATTATGATTAGAATTTCTCAGTGTAAAGTATAGAGTCGGTGAAATTTCCCCATTTGAAAGTTAATTCAACAATAAAATGAACAATTTCGAATCAAATTTTGCATATTTACAAGGGACCTTAAACGCAAGGCACCTAAAAAAGGTCTAATTCAAAGCAAAATTAATACGTTGAAAATTTAAGGTATTGGTAACTGAACTTAATAATCATTTGTTTAAATTATAAAGCAAAGATAAAAGATCCTGTACTGAAATGTTTTACAGACTGTTCGTGTGTAGCACTGTCATAATATTTTAATTCTCCGGTTAATTTTCCGAAGAATTTATTTTAAAAATATTTTTGCAGTAATAATAAGAAATCAGATACAAAGCGAAAATTAAAGAAGGATAAATTTTTAATTATTTTCCTCCAATTTATTGTGTTTTATGCACATATTTATTTGCTGTTTTTTGTATGGCGTTTACTGTGAAAACAGTTAAAATACAAAACATTCTTTCTGAAATATCGAATTTCATAACAATAAGCTAACTACCTTTCCTTTCTCAAAAATGTCTTGCTTGCAGATTTTTAGAAGAAACTATACATTTCGTTGATATATTTAAACTTTCCTCCAAGCTAATCATGCCACGAATCTTGCACATTTTAGCATCTGCGAAATCCGCAGTTGTTGAATTATGAAAGCAAAATTACTGATGTATCGTCTAGAAAACCAACTTTAGATCTTAGGTGGTAAAAATTACTTTTGGGAATTAAGTTTTAATTAAAAAAACTTGTTTCGTTATGCAAACAAATACTACAGAAAACAAGATACATTTTTTTAATGTAATCCTAAAATAGAATGATATGGCTGATAGACTAGCAAAGGAGGGTTCTTCTCAGGTTTATGCTTAACTTTTGACCTAACTATATTAGAGAAGATGTTTGTACCTAACAATTCTTGGAGACAACTACCAACGCACTCATGGTATCGTAGCACAGAGCCTGGTACTGCTATTTGTTTCAAATTTGACAGAAAGAACCAAACTTCTCTGGATAGGTTGAAATCAGGACATTTAGGGCCCTCAGATATTCTCGTGATACCAAAACTTTTCTCACTTAGGCCATATGTAAAACCCATGAAGCTGCTGAGCAATATCTATTTAGTTGTGTTGCCTTGGTGCGTGAAGATTTGCTGAAGAGACCTAATTTCGTGTTGTAAGTTATGAAAGCGAAAGAAATTATAGATCTGATCTCATTTAGATCAGAAGGATTAGTAATAATAAGAAAAAGATTTTCTCAGACAATTCCTTTAAAATAGTTTATGAATAAAATGTTTTCGAAGTAAACATAAACAGGTAAATCTATATGTATCAACAATAAAATCCTTGACACGTTATCTGAAAAGCCACACGCGCTTGCAGCTGAATCACTAGAGCAAACGACCTTGATGGTTCTGTGGTTGATTTGGTTAACTTAAATAAAATGTAAATCATACAAACTTTGATTTATTCCCGCTCTGTTCGTCTGAAAATCTATTGGTTACGATTTTTTACAAGTGCGGGGATTTTAGATAACGCTGGTGAATCCAAAATTTTAAGCATTACCTTGTATCGACAAAAGAAAGCACCAAGAAATTTAAAAATACCTAGATTACAGAGACTACGGTTTTCTTAAATTTATTATGATTATTTTTTTCCTTAAGTAATTATCATACATGATGGTTACTGTAAGATGTGGTTTGGTGCCATGTGCTGCACAACGTGATTTAACCTAGAAGAAACTTTACGAATATTATTTTAAGCTTGAATATTAAAATCATAATATATTTAAGGGAATGACACAATATATATAGGAACGATGCAATATGATTTCGGAATGGCACAGATAGACACTGAAACATGCAAATAGATCCGGAATGAAGAGGAAACTTGGAGGTCATATAGATGCAGTAATACGCAGTCATAGCAGATTTAAATTATGTTTCTTTTAGTGTAGTTAAACAGTTTTGTTCATTAATATTTGACACTTTAATCGTGTTTGTTACAGTACAGGCACAGGTTTTGATTTTATTGCGACATGAAGAAAAGGCATGGCAAAAGAGCTCTCAATGGCAAAAGAGCTAGAAGCAAAAGTGCGCAGTTATTCAGTATGCCAGTTTATTAAGAGAAAGTTTCAATTCCCGAAATTTTACGCTAAGTTCCGAATTAGATAGGTCATCAACGTTATGTACGTCATATGTATGGACCGATCTAGAAATGACACATTGTAGAAAAATTCTCTTTTTAGAACAGAGAGAGGAAACACCCAAATTAAAATTAAGCACAAATAAGCTATTGCTAATCGAAATCATAATTTATATTTACGTATTTTTATGCTGCATACACAAACGAAATAACACTGTTAAATATATATAAGCAT
>KK121257.1:397863-413291 GCA_000611955.2 Stegodyphus mimosarum | reverse complement strand
TGTTATCATTATCACCAACACAAAATTCATCACCATCATCATCGTCCTCCTCTGATTTCAGATTGATACTGCCATGATTTCAATTGGCTCACATGAGCTGTCGTAATAAAGAAGCGATCTTCCACCTTCTCTTCTAATTGAGTCACTCTATAGGTATCACTTGGCAAAACGTGTGTAACTACCAAAGGTCCTCGATATTTTGGTTGTTTCTCCAGGTGATTTAAATACCCTTCTCATAACTACTATTTCTCCTCGTTCGAATGTTAAAGAATTGCTTTTCTTCTTGTCATAATTTGCTTTACTTTTCATCTGCATATCTTCAATTCTCTTTCTAGCTTCATTCTGTAAGATTACTGGATCCTCCTATTAATTTGCGTCTTCGTGTGTAATCATCCTCACCAATCCGTCGTTGAATTTTGGTGAATAACCGTGAAGCATTTCGAAAGAACGTTTATTTGTAGTCTTATTTATTATATCGCTTAAGTTCCTTTCGCATTCCTTAATCTTTTGTCCCAGTCCCTATGATTCGGATTTTTCAAATTCGTTTTAATTGTAGCCAAAATTGTTCGATTTGCTCTTTCCACGATTCCATTACCACTTGGATGTTGAGATGAATTGAGCGTATGACTGATTCCATTATTTTCGCAGTACTCTTGAAATTCCTTCACTGTGAAACATGTTCCTCTATCACTGATAACTTTTTCTGGTAACTCAAAATCATTTACAAAACTCTTCAATGCGACTAACACATATTTGGTTGCAGTACTTTTCATAGGATATAAATGTGTAAATCTTGTAAAATTATCAATTTTTACAAATAATTCTGTATTTCCTCTTGAACGTTTTACGAATGGTCTTAAATGATCTACATGTATGATTGCAAGACGTCTTCTACCAGGTCTAATTCGATGCAGTACTCCTTGTTTCCTACTAGGCACATTATTTACTAGGCATTCGAAGCACATCGAAATGTGACACATAACATATCGTTTCATTCCTTTAAACCGGTATGACTCCTTGATTTTGGCCACAGTTCTATCTGTTGAAAAATGTCCCAAAAGATCGTGAAATTTTATTGCAATACCTTTTCTCATCGACTTAGGTATGACGTATAACAATTTCTCCTTTTCCCGATCTTTTACTTTACGAAACAATCGATTATTCTTTAAGACGTAATTTTCAGTCACATACTTCTCTGCATGCCTTCTATCATTTATCTTTTTCTTTAAAATGTCTATTAATTTGCGTAATTCTGTATCTGAATGCTGAATCATAAGAATTTGTTCATGTATCGATAGAGTTACATAAACTTCCAAGTTGTTCTCAATTATAGAGTCTAAGGTTTCTTCTGGCTAATCAACTGGCGATAGGCTCAATACATCTACGTGACTCATTGTTTTACCTCGTCTGTGCTTTATTTCAAGATTGTATTCCTGGATCAGATTACTCCACCCTGTTATATGAGGATTTGAAGTTTTCTTCGCGTTTAAATAAGCTAAACCTTGGCAGTCTGTAATTATCGTAAATCGGATTCCAGTCAAGAATTGTCGGTGTCGTGTCAAAGTCCAAACTATAACCATTAATTCTAATTTGCTTGAAAGATAATTCTTTTCTGTTTCTATTGTTCCTTTACTTACACAATAAACTAAATGCCACTTCCTATCTTCAAATTTTTGCAACAGCATTGCTACCAGCCCTTTCCTGCTCGCGTTTGTGAGCACTTCAGTTTCTGCTTCCGGATTATATAACGCTAGTACTCGTTTGTTACTTAAATGGTTCTTTAGAGTACTGAATGCTTCTTGCTGATTTTCATTCCAATGAAATGCTTCAGCCTTCCTCGTCAGTTTCGTTAACGGCTCAGCTTTCTCTGCATATTTCGGTACAAACCTTTTAAAAAACTTGTAAGACCTAAAAATTGTTTAACTTCATGTTCATTGGTTGGTTTAGGAAAGTTTAATATGACCCGTACCTTTCTTGGTCCAGGTTGCATACCATTTGATTTTACTAGAAATCCCAAATATTCAACTCCCTCTTTTCCAAATTCGCATTTTGTCAGTTTCAGTGTTAGATTTGCTTCTCTCAATCGATCAAACACTTTTCTAAGTTTCTCCATCATTTCTTTCCACGATTTAGCCGGAATTAATATACAATCCAAAAAGCATTATACATCTTTATTAAGCAATGGACCTAAAACTTGATTGATAAGTCTCTGAAATTCTGCAGGATCATTAGCTAACCCAAAGATCATACGTTCAAACTGACCAGTATCATCTGGAGTGATGAAAGCTATTTTCAGTTTCGCTTCAAGGAATCTGTAGATATCCATGAGCTAAGTGCAATGTAGCAAAAACTTTACATTCACTAGGACATTCAAGAAGATCATTTATCCTAGGGAGTGGAAATTTATCTTTTAACAGTTTGCGTATTCAACTTTCTGTAATCTAGAACTAATCGTAATTCACCTGTCCGTTTCCTTACGAGTAATACTGGGCTAGCATTCAGAGATCTTGTTTCAGTAACAATTCCATATTTCTTCCATTCATTTATTATCTTCTTTATCGAAGCACTCTCCTCGGCATTGGTTTTATACGACTTCATGCAAACAGGCTTGATCCCTTCAATTTCTTTAATATCCATCTTTGTTAAGTTTTTACACCCTAATTCCTCCATATATATTGCAAAACAATATCGATACGCATTTATCAAATATAAAACTTCCTGTTTTCTCTCTGACATAATATTGTTATTAACTTTAATTTCTTCTAAAGTAATCGGTCTCTTAAACTTTTTAATTTCATTTATTATCATTATTTCCTTTTGATTTCAATTTTCAGTTTTCTGATCTGAACTTGATTCAACTAATTCTGCTACTTCTGCTCTACCGATACACTGATTCTCTTTCAAAATTAATTTTCGATCACTGTAGTTAGTGACTGGTATCACTGTTTCTCCATATATTACTTCCAATAATGACCCCGACTCATCTTCTGATCCACTTATTAAAACATAACCGTTATTTATTTCATCAGTTTTAGCTTTCACGAAATTAACCGTATTACTTTCGATTTCAATTTCTTGGGTAGCCTTCAGTTTAATTCGCGGAGTGTTGATGTCATATTGTAACTGTGAAATTGGACAATCATTAGCGTACCGTATGTGAAAGGTATTACCTATTCTGGCGTATGCAATATGTAAATCAATCCATGTTCGACCAACTAATAAGTCGCATGGTTGCGTTGCATCTTCTACAATTAGAACTGTAATGTCCTTTCCCTTCACGTTATCAATCTCTAAATTAACAGTTACTTTTCCCAGTGTGCTGGTTTACTCTGGTTTCCAAAGCCAAACAATTCCTCCACATCAGGTTTTATAATAAGATTCAGTTTCCTAGCCACAGACTGTTTCAATAAACACGAACTGGCACCTGTATCTATGACTGCAATAATTTCTTCTTCATTATTGATGCGGGCATATTTTAAATATACAGTTGGTGAAATACCTGAGTTCTGGTTCACGGATAAACTATTTTTAACATTTGTTATGTCTGAACCCTTAAACGTACACTTTTTAAAAGCATGACCCCTTTCATTACATTTCCTGCAAATAATTTCTTTTTTAGGTTGAGGACAATCCGTCGCTATATGTCCATAATCATTACAACTGAAGCATTTCAGCTTACCCTTTCATTGCGGATACCAGAATTATATTCTCTTTTCCTTTCGTCTATTTTATAAAATTTATCTCCCAAATTGTATTTATTATCAAAACTGTTTTTAAACCCCACTTTGAAATTACTATCTGTCTGCACTGTATCGTTAACATTGCTTGGTCTTGAATATTAATTATAGGATGCCTCATAAAATTTAGAACGAAATTTAGGCTTAAGATTATGCGTAAAAGTTTTATTTTCTACTTGAAGTATTTTCATCCTTGCCCGAATATTTTCATATTCATCTAGTTTTTCAGCCAATTCTTTAGGATTAATGAATTTAGAACAATCGTCAATGAAATGATCTCGTATAGCAACGGGGACCCTTTTCTTTAATTGGTCCACAATAATAAGCTGTTTTAAAAAGTCAGAATCTGTTACATTTAATCCAGCAAGCCACTCTTCAAAATAATTTTTAAATTCAAACGTGAAGTCCCTCCACGTATTACGCAACGTTTTAATATGATCAACGAACGTTTGCCGAAACTGTTCAGCACTTGAATTTTCCCAATAGCAGTTGTTTAACGTGCTTATAGTCATTAGCCTTTTTCTTCTGGTTCACGGGCAATTAATTGAGTTATTTAATAAGGCAATAGACCCAAAAGCTAAGCAACCCAATTTTGTTCTTCCTACTGAACACGCCTCTCAAATAATGCTAAATAAAAACTTATATCATCTTCAGTCAATTCACACTTATGCATTAATTTACTCATATCACAAAAATGACTTCTACTAACATTGCAAGGAACAGAATCATTTACACTGCTACTTCTGATTCCTGCTTCTAATTTCAACTTTTTGCATTCAAATGTTCTTTTTTTTTCTAAAACTTGCAACTTTTCCCTGTTTAAGCGATTATTTATAATTCTATCTAGCATTTACTTAGTAAATTCTTTGTTATAATTCTTACTATTTAAAATCATATCCCTTAAGCCCATAATTTTAATATCAGAAGGAACATCTACATCAACTTCTAAGGCAAGTTCCTTTAAGTCACATTTCTTGCCCTTTGCCAAATAAGCCATCTTAGACTTCAATTTTCAAATAATAATACAAGACTTATACTTAGTTCTTTCCGCTTAATACTTAGACATAATAAAAACAGTTTATAAATGCACGTACCTTTCTACTTTCGTTTTTGGCGAGCTTCCAAATTTTGGCTTAACGTACATTCAGACAATACGTTATTAAATCCTTCGTAATAATCCTTGTCAATTCCACTTATGATATGTTAGGTACTTTCTTTAAAACTATTAAACATTCTGCACTTACGCAATAAATCATTTTTAGCGCCTTATTTAAATATCATTGAAATGGTACAACTAAAAATACAAGATTACTATGCGCGTTTCATAAACATGTTATCGTTCAACTCGGCTTCCATCATAATACTCTCTCGCTGCCACTCGGGAAAAAATAAAATATTTAAAAACAGCCAATGCGTTTCGTTTACATATACATATACATATATATATATACATATATATATATATATGTGTGTGTGTGTGTGTGTGTGTGTTTGGTGTTGCAGATTGTTATAAAAAGGGGAGGTCCACAACTAAATCTTACAGTAGTTAAATGTACAAAATTTCAACGTGTTTGAAAGAATTTGTAAAATGTTTTTACGACGTCTAACAAATCAACGTGTTTGGGGGTTCTGAACTCCATGTGCCTCATGAAACGGTGTGCGTGTGTTACGGAAACCACTGCAGTTCCGGCCATACACCGTCAGATGATTGAGACATTCAAACTTTCCGACAAATCAATTGCGTAAAGCTTTGTGTGAGAATTTGCACGATAAGCTGGAAGTAGATGATTTCACGAAGAGATTTATCTTTATGGACGAAGCCACGTTTCACTGGCAAAGTTAATAGCCCTAAATTGTGATTTGAGGGCACGGAAACTACACACGGTGTAATGGAATATGAAAATGATTCTTCAAAAGTTTAACCTTTAGTCTTTAAACGTTTTCTCCGCCATTTCCAACAGTTATGTTTCTGATCTTTTTTCTCGTGAAAACATCGATTAACGGCTGAATTTACCAAAATATGCTATCAAAGTGGTTTCTTCCCTCAGTTGGAGGAATCGATTCCTGGCTTCAATCTGCAACAAGACGTGCTCCACCATATTGGCATAAATACGTACCTGATAATCTACTGTCGCTGGATTGGATATGCTGGATCAAACGACATTTCATTGCATTGTTAGCCACCGAGATCCCCAGATCTAAACCCTTATGATTTTGTCCTATAAGGGTTTGTGAAAGGACAAAATGTTCGTGCATTCATTTGCCCAGAACTTGCAGCAACTGAAGCAGCGGACAACATACAACTGAAGTGCAGAAGTGCTTGAAACATTAACAAATATATTATATCCCGAGTGTGGTAGGAGCTGGAATCGCGTATTGATATTTGCTGCGTCACCAGAAGAGCACACGTAGAACACCTATAGAAACTTGAATAACTATAATTTCACTGTAAATTTGATTTATCAAAATTAAGTAATTACAGCGTTCGCAGGTACGCTTTGTTTTTGTCCCACTCAATATAAAACACTGTATATATGCTTCCAATTACAGCAAATGGGCCCTATGGTAACATTTGCTGGATACGCATTTTCAAAAAACAGTAACTGCTCCTTACGTATGTTTATGCTTGCTTCCATGTGCTTCAAGCAGTTATCCTGTAAGGAATTTTCTCTTTGCTTATCAAGTACCTTAGTGTTGTAATCGGAAGTACCATGTCCCACTTCTCAGCTCCGGAATTCGAATCCCGGCTAAGGCATCGATGATTTCTGGCATTTCCTGACACTGACAAAAACCTAATGACCCTACAACACAGCCGTTTGTTTATTGACCTTTCAAAGTCTATTAAGCCGAGCAACCTGTGTTGCTGTAATATTTCACGCTTTATTATATTTGGATATAACGATGCATAATATGATTTTGATTCATTTATTACCGTGTCAAAGTTTCTGTGTTGACTCTGAAATGCATGTAAATATGTCACATTTTTTCTTTTCCATGCATCTCTACGTGTAATATGTATGTTGTGGTGAAAGTCCGAAATTGGAGAATGTCAACATTCTCCGGTGAATATCAATACCAAATACATTTTTTCAGTGAAAGACCGAATCTTTGGTTATATTCTTATAAATTCCACCATCACCTTTTTTATGCCAACAAGCACTGATATACTCTGATGAGGGTCGAAACGAGAAGTCTAGAAGATAGAGAGAGAGGCAAATACATGCGATTCTTGAGCCGTTCAAAATGTCGTGACAGTTTATGTCGTTGCAATATATAAGACTCTATATCGTCAATAAGTAAGTTTAGTAAAACACATAAGTAAGTTTATTACTGGTGTTATTTCTTTTCTCATTTAGAATGCACTGTTCAGTTTACGTTTAACTTTTAATTTACATGTGCTGTTACTTTCTCATATTTTGACATACATTATAATATGTTTTAATAATAAAGTATGATCTAAAAAAGTAACAAAAATATTTTTGTCTAACGTTTACCATCAGTGCGTGGTGAATGTTGATCGATATATGACGGTGCAAGAGAGAAATAAGGATATTTAGTAAAGATTTCGGACATACACAAAACGACAATGAATACTGACATTCAGGGTTGGAATCCTGTCGGGACAGGGTTTGAATCCTACCGAACGGGCTGCCTACAGGGCGTTTTTGTGGTTTTTCCCATGTACAACTAGCATACGAGCCAGTTTATCTTAGAAAGTCTTTCAGGAAGAGTAGCCCTCGAGTGCTTTGCCGTAAGTAAATATACCCCCAAAAAAGTGCTTCACTTTTCTAACTCACCGTATCGCTAAACACTAGCAATCTGTCCTTGGCTGAATCAAAGCCCAAGTATAAAGAAGAAAAAAAAATAAAAATCTGATGTGACCAGCACGTGACATCCCCGCCTATTTCATGTTTTTAAATAGCAACGAGCTTTAAGTAAATATCAATTCCAGTTCATTGTTCGTTGACAAAATCTAATCTGTTATTCTTTTAAATAGCAAGGTCTGTGATATGGAATCTTGGATTACATTTTATTAGATATAACTGGCCATGGGCAAATCTAGTCTTGCTTAATTTATATCAAAATAATCAAGTTTATGCCTCATTATTTTATTATTATTAAAAACTGCATTTCATTAGGTGGTAGAATAATATATAATTTAACTGATTTTTGATTAAGAAAATAAAGCATAATTTACTTTTTATATGAATACAGAAAGCTTAACTACGGAAGAGAGAAACTTTTGAAATTTGATAGATGAATTATCGTGGATGAAAAAACCATCAGACATACCACAGACAGACAGACATCATTATAATGCAATGGCGAACCTAAATTCTACTAAACTTCACTACGGAATTTTTGGACAGAAACCATTACTTGTATGTGTATAGAGAGATAAACAAGTGCAGAATTTTAAGCCTTAATTTCTTAGAAGAAAATAAACTATTTTTTATTCATGTATGCTATTGAAGTTCTTAATACGTTAATGTACATTATGAAATGATTAAATCTTTATACATTAGCGAACAAGATTAAATTTATACAAATGTTTGAAACGCTAGCAAAATTACTAATATATTAAAACTACAAAAATGTTTAAAAAAATATAAATTTCATCATACTCTGCGAGATATTGTTTTGTATGGTCATGCATTGTCTTGTCCTGGTATAGTTTTAATTATATGGCGCTAAGTCTACAATGTTTTCCAAATACGTAGAATAAATCTCTCATGCTACACTTGCCTTGAGCAAATCTCAATTAGCATGCAATATTGTAGAAGGTATGTTTCCAATCATGGCCAGGACGTTTTATTTGTCAAAGAAAAGAAAACTCCTTTTCTTGAAAAAACAAGAAAATAAAACATTAAAAGCGTCTACTTCGAAAATAAAATGGTGAAGAGTTGAAGTGCCTTTGCAGGTGGTATGCCGACCATTGAGGGAGTGAGTTCCCTTTGGGACTTAGAGTCCATCATCTGGAAAGCTTTCAAGCTCCCGCAGGCACCCTCAGTCAGCAATAGGAATGGACCAGAATCTATTAGGCTCAAATGCTTTTTTCGAAAGAGTTTCCGCATCCAAGTTTGCACAGGACAACAAAGTTTTCATGCAATATTTAATGAGGCTTTGAGGGCACACGCGTAACCTCCAGCATGTTTTTTGCTATTGTCTGGTACATTTGCATGTTTCTCGAATTTGATTAAAATATTTGTATATGGTATCATTCAATGCTTTGCTTTAGTTTAAATATCTTACAGGCAGTATAAGAAAAATCTATTATACTTACGTTCGCTATCAGTGAACAAAATTACCATCGCGAATTATGTGTATAGCCGAAAGCGTAATGCTACGAAGTATTATCAGTAGCCTACAGTAGGGAGTGTTATCAGAAATTATGAAACAGGCGTAACTCAGATGGCCAAAATAAAGTTCGTAGCACATATAATAACATGCTATTATTTATTCAAATTCTTCTTGACAGCTGATTCAGGTTTTTACTTTTGTATAACAATTGTTTTATATTAACTCATTGAATTTAGTTTTACGCAGTACATTTCGTTACTTAAGCGAATTCGGCTTAGTTTAATAATTAGTATTAGAGTTATTGAGTAATTAGTATTACGACCTCATATACTCAAGTAATTTAAAATGATGCCATAGATTCATATAACGATTGAACCCATCTGTACGTTCAGCAAATGAATCCACTAAACACACATAGTATATTATCTTATTTTCAGTTTCCAACAGACGAATGAGTTTTCTGCAAGTAGAATTATTAGTGGTTTTAATCTTGGATAATTTCTGTACGGAATAGGTTTCCTTTAAAAGATCAAATTCTCCAGAAAAAGTTTCTCTTCTTAGGCAAATAGCCTTCGCGAGATTCCCGAAAATTAATTAATTTAGTCCTGATAATATGCTGGCTAAATCTTAGTCGGTTGCAGACGGTTGTTTAAAGTTATATTTAGCATATGTCCAAGTGAAGGAGCACTTCAGAAGACAAATTAGGTCTAAAATCAAAATTCGCAAATTTCCGCAGAGTAACATTAATGAAATGAAACAATTAATGTCAAATTATATGATGTGTTTTTTATTTCAACTACGATCAGTGTTAAAAATATGACTGGTGATATATAAACCAACTATCTGAATTTAAATTAATTTGTTCAAAAATCATAAATGTTTTCTTTTCTATCAGAAAAGAAAAAAAATAATTAAAATCAACGAAGCTCACATTACCAACGATGAAGTAAGTATCTTGAAAGAATGCGCAAATATACTTTTGAACTTTTTTTTATTGTTGTTTTTAGAAGCAATTTCTGCTTCTGAAAGAGGAAGAAATTAAAAAAGAGTTGTTTTTTTCAACAATATTTCATTGTTGAATAAAACAGCTCTTCTTTAATCTGCAACAGTGACACCATTGCTATTCACATTAGCAGTAATAAAGATGTTTACATTCTTCAAATGCTTTCGGATAAAAAGTGAACGAAAGAAACTCATTATGTTTAGGGTGATGGCAAAGGCGCAACCTCCCATGCGAATTCCTCATACACTATGGTTGTATTTGATACTAATACGATAAAATGATGTATTGCTAAGTTAATTCTTGAAAAATATCTTGAAAAATGTATGAACGGGTCAAATTTCAAAACAGAACGTAAGAATGCCAAAGTCATTATAGTATTTGATATGACAAGTTCTTTCACTTGTGAACTGAAGTGAAACTGAACTGAACTGTTCACTGAAAGTTCGCTTAACGCCCCTTTTCTTTCCTTTGAGGCTTACACGGCTTCTTGATTTTGATAACTCAAAGTCAAAAAGGGTTTTCGTTAAAAATAATAATAATCATAAATAAAAAAATAAAATCTGAAATGTTTGAGACTTTAAATTACGTCCAAAGTGGCGTTTTTTTAACGTTTTGTATGTTACCTTTTTTTATAAATATCATGTTCTTTGCACTTAAACCATACAATTCAGATCAACAACAATGTCGCAAAATAATTTTAAAATGAGTAATCTTTAGAATCCTCCATACACAGTTCCGCGCCACATTGCTCGCTTTTAAATCGTTGAGTTTGTTAATTTGTTTGTTAATAAAAAATCGTTAAAGTTTTACAAAATATGGAATAGATAACAAAACAAATTTCAAATTTGGGTTTCCAGATGTGCATATTCGAATGGAAACGTACGTTATTCAAAATTGGATGGCTCTAGATACTGTTGTTTTATCACATTTGGAGAAATATACGTACATCTATGCAGATTATTCATTATTCAATTTCTTTAAATATAATACAGAATTATAATGTTCGGTGGCAACAATTTGAAAAGTGAATAGCACATTTATAGTGAATCAAGGCAAAATGCCAAAACGGAAACTGTAGTCCTTCATGGACAAAGCTTCTTTGGACTAATAAATAAAAAGGAAAAATGAATGGCGGTAAGTGCCTACAATATTTGG
The DNA here is from genome assembly GCA_000611955.2 of Stegodyphus mimosarum. Classification (NCBI taxonomy): domain Eukaryota; kingdom Metazoa; phylum Arthropoda; class Arachnida; order Araneae; family Eresidae; genus Stegodyphus; species Stegodyphus mimosarum. Next base: position 402,095 of record KK121257.1, on the reverse strand, counting down.
TTTTTACAATGCTTTTAGAAAGCTTAAAAGACTCTGAGACTTGGACAGACTCACACAGGTTTACACTGGTTTCCAAATAGGCATTAAATACCTGAAATGGCTAAATGCATAAAATAAGCGGATGAGGAGAGTTAACCATACTGTCATACTTTTATTTCTGAATACGTAAAAGGCCACCCACCGGCCCAGACCTAAAGTGGCTGACTACTGTTCCTAGGTTCGTAACTCTAAAACGGGTTGGCTGTATGGGCATTTTCGTAGTTTCCCCCGTGTGCAATATGTATAGGAGCTAGTTTCCTTTACAGAATGCTTGTATTTTTCCAATTTTGATGAGTGAATCTACACTATAACTCGACATATTTACAGTAGACAGAATGCGTTTTTGTAACGTCATTCTTTATTTTACTCTGCAATAGCGAGGTTTTGCGTATTATTTAGTACGAATTAAGGCGGTTAACTTGTTCTTAGACATACAAAAGCTTCCTCAGCTTTTTTCCATTTTGCTTTACGTCCTTCTGAATTAAGAAATATTAAATATTCATGTTCTACATTTTTAAAACAGAAGATATCGGAAAGTTTAATAAGAAGCACGAAATGTTCACATTATTTCACCGCAAGCAGAATTAATGGTACTAACAACATGCATTACGAATGCGGCACTTAAAACTTAAATTAGAAATTCTGAACGCTGAACTTTAATAAGTTCAGTATATTCAGTATAGTAGAAAGTATACACAGTATACTAGAAAATAAAGATAAATTTTTAAAGAAGAGTGATTTTTAAATAAATATTACTTTTATAACTATGAAATGTCTGTCATTCATTTTGCTTTTTAATTAATATGGATATGTATAAATTAAATAAGTTTCCATTTGGAAAATTTTAACAATTGAGACAGAATCAGGAAATTTTATCAAACATTTTTTTCAAATATACACAGAGATGATAATAGTCATCCAGAAAATAAAAGTTAATGAAAATTTAAATATTTTTGCATATTAATATTCATAAGTGTTTAATGCTTACAGTTCATGATAAAATTCCATGCACTGGAGAAATGTATGCAACATTTAGCATTTTGATTGTCAGCAATGTGTTACTTTCCTTAGAATAGCCGCCGTAATTGATATGGTGGTTAGCGTCGTTGGCTGCCATATCCTTAGACTCGGGTTCGAATCCTGGAGAAGGGTTGGCTTTTTTAAATGTATATTATCTGCGCAGCATGCAAGTACTTCAAAAACTGGTGAGCTGAAATTTCTCGAAAGGTCTGACTGTAGGCGAAGAGAGATGGGAGATCGCCCGATCTGGCATGCAGAGTGTTTTCTATCAAAATTGGAAATGAATTCCCTGCTCTCAAGGGCATAAAAATCGCTCGCTCCCTGTGGTGCACTTTCGGCAACGCTTTCGGGAATAACACAACTAAAAGAATGTTAGATAGTGGCCATTCCCGAACTTTGTATTAAACTGCAAATGCCTGGCAATTTAAAACAAACAATTTTGTGAGAACATCTTGAATAGCTTAATTCAACATGATAACGAAATCGAAAGTTTTATTTTTAATTCTAATACAAGCGAATTATTTCTTTAACGAAAATTTAATTCTGATAAAAAAATTAAGCTGATATTTTATTAACATTATTTCCCTTCAGTTTTTATTCTTATAAACACTTCGAAAATTTTTACTTTATAATCATAAAATGAAAAAAAAGGTTAGTTATTCCAATATATCAGTTCAGATTCATCAGATTTACGAAAATATATATTTCTTTTAATTTCACATATCTCTAAAATTGTAATTTCTGATTTATAGCATTTTAACATTTGCAATAAAATCATTCAATTTAAATTTGAGCTCTTGATATAAACAGAACTTTTAAAATTTAATTTTGCATTTTACGAAAAATGATAATAGCAAATAACTAGGGGTCTAAATAATACTATTACACAATGCAGTTTTACATAAAAAGAATATAAAGGCTATACAGACACCCACATGTTTTCTACAAAGATGTTTTGTATATCACCATTCGTCCATATACAAATGTCATCTAAGAGAAATTGTTTGTAAATAAAATTCTCCAGGAGATATATAACACAAATCACATTAAAAAGAGGTTCATTGCAGATGAATTGACGAAACGGTAGCTTAGTGGTTAAAGCTGCAAATTATTTGTAGTTCCCTCCATGTGCTGACATTAATGGTTGAAAGCAAATGCTCTGGAGTTTAATATTGTTTATCTCAAAAGACAATAATAATATAAACATTAAAAATAAGATGGGTATATCATTGAAATAATAATGCTTGTCAAATGGAAAGTTAGCTCTTTTTTCGAAACATTTAGCTAATTGGGCATATTTCGAATAGTACAAACCCATTTCCCGTTGTCCCACTGGTGATCCTGAAGTTAAAACTGCAAAACACTTTTTCTTCCGTCCAGTGTTCTATCCCCCCCCCCCCCAAATGGCAGCAAAGGCTCTTTCCTCTACCCATCTGTTTCAGTAGCAAGACATGGAAGACGTATTTGACTTTCTTGATGGACAGGATTTCCTTTGACACGGAGGCAACCATTCTTTAGACAGTTAGCTATAGCTTACTTTTTATAACTAAATGGTCTAATCCAATGGTTCTTAAACGGCGGTCAGAAAATGATTTTCGCTGTGTCATGACACATTTTCAAATACGTTTTCTCAAAGAAAGGAATTTGAACTTATTAGTTTCAAATTTATCTTCATGAATTTTAAACGATTATTATTTTTAAAGACAAATTTTATCGACAATGATGACGTTGTAGCAAAATATATAAAATTTCCTTTTTCCGTTTTCATTTTGGCATGTTTTGCCTTCTTCCTTTTGCAGTTTGATACTGCCATTCAGAATTTTTGTTTTTGCATATGGTTTATTCCGAGCTGAATATGGAATGAATTTTAAACGTATTATTTATTTTAATTTCTTTTGTATTATTACCACCACTTGTTTTTGCTTTCAGGGCACAAATGGATTAGGTTGGATCTGCTTCTTACTTTGCATTTGATCATATATTGTAGAGACATTAGGATTTTTTTTAAGCAGGAGAAGAGACAAATGAGCAATGCCCTCGCCTGGATTCATGCCATGGACCTCTCGAATACGCGCCGAGCGTGCTGACTACACCACGAAGGCATGTTAAGAAGGCGGGAGAAATACCTTATACTCTCCCAATTTTAAAGGGCGACTGGGGATTGGGAGACCCAGTCGCTAACTCCTGGTGGTGAAAAATCATCATTCACCACCTTTTTAGTTCGGGCGCCACTCTAGAGACATAAGAATTATTTTGAAGCAGGAGAAAAGACAAATGTGCAATGCCCTCGCCGGCATTCGAACCACGGATGTCTCGAATACGCGGGGAAAGTGGTGGCCTCTACACCACGAAGGCATGCTAAAATGGCGGGAGAAATAACTTACAATATAAGGTAAATTCAAATTTCTTAGGTAATTTCAGAAATGAAACAATTTTTCGCATTTTAAAGGACCACCCTAGTTAATCTGTAGATTAGCTAGATGATCTGCGTAATAATTGATTTCCGAAATTCGCGGTAATATATATAAACAAAAGTTTAAAAAATTCAAATTAAAATAATAAATTATTACTGTCGTGCAGTATGCTGTGAAATTAATAATCAATAGATAATAATTAAATCAAATAGAGATTAAGTACATACACTATCCTAATTCAGACTAAGATACAAAGAAAAAAATACCTAGGAAATTGCAACATCTGTTTCATTATTAAGTTATTTTATGAAATTGTTTTGCTTTTACTTCAGTTTTGATGTATGTACTTCCGTCAGACCAGTGGTTCTCAAGGAGGGATGAATTCTTCTCCCCCTGAAGGAAATTTCATATAACAGGGAGGAATAGGGTCAGCTTTTTATTCATACATTAAATATTTAGTTTTAGTTTATGAATATAAAAAATACTTTTTACAGGTTTTGGTATTTATAAACAGTTTCTTTTTTTTTTCATGTTTCATTTATAAAACACGTTAAAAACAATCTAATAGATAGATGTATGTGCATTTTTCGAGTTTTAGAAAGGAGTGGGGGATTTGATCGTCTAGGAATGGCAAAAAAGATACAGATTCCCCTGCGTTAGACTGTTAATCTCTTTTTTGATTTAATTATTATCTCTTATATATATGCATACATACATATATATATATATATATATAATATCACAAATTTTTCAAATTAT
>KK121257.1:262636-397826 GCA_000611955.2 Stegodyphus mimosarum | reverse complement strand
TAATATCACAAATTTTTGTTCAAATTATCCTGATATTATTTCCGCGCAATATGCTGCTGAAAAATTTGATTGCATTCCTCTGCCTATAAATTTTTTGTTATTTTTGTATTTCCTTTCTATGTATTTCTACTGGTTTGATGACTATTGGCAGATTTTTTTTGCATATTTGTGGGGAATTTTGGATTTTATTGGTTTTGAATTTCATTTCCTTCATAATTTTGTGAGATTGGTTCTAAATGTGGTACTTTTTGGCTATAATTGCCTATATAGTGTATATATATATATATTATTTCTTATGAAATGTCCAGCCGCGGTAAGATAGCTTCCCCGCAAGTCGGGTTTGAGGTTGCTAGAAAATGGCAACGGAAGGCAGCGTGGCCAATTTGTTGCCCATTTGGCGACATTTGGAGACAAAATTGGCGATATGCCATAGACAGATGGAGAACATTCTGGAACGAATTCTCATCGGTTTGGCCCAGAGTTCTCGAAGGCAGGCCAAAAGCTATATAAACCCTGCTTGTATGCAGAGTAGCAGTGAGTATCGTCAGTTGATGGTAAGTCTAGTGTCGAGCTGGTCGTCTACTGTATTGAGATTTGGTGCATCGAGAGTGTGCATCGCGAGTTGTAGCGTGGAACGTCTCGATAGGGCGCTGACTTCCATGAACGACCGAAAAGAGTCGGGATTACATTCTCGTATTTTGCCATAAACCTGGCTACACCGTTACAGCCTGATAGCCTGAAGGCTGTGTTGCTAATTGTTTCAGCGTGTTTGCCGTAGGTTTTCGACGACTGCAAATGTTTTTTGGCGCTGTCCTGAGTAATATTGGCAAATAAATTGTGTTTTGAAACATCATCAAGTGTTATCGTCAATCACTCCAAATCCACGAACCCGTAAAAAACGCAACAATATATTCGGTAAGTGCAAAAGTTCTACCCGTTTTCATTACCCATAAAGAAGAGCAAATAAGCGCAAAATGGACAGTACCTATTATTGTGCACAAACCCCATTGTTATGTATGAGCTCCCGCCATCTTTCTGGTAGAAGATGAGTCCCACGGCGGTAAAATACCGCCGGTTTCGAGTCAAAAATGTCTTGGATGGCAGTTTTCACAGCATCAAGATCATCAAAGATTTTCTGACTCAAGGAATTGTCAAATAGATGAGAGTAAGTTGGTGTCAAGTCAGGAGAGAGGATGGGGTAAAACTTCCCAAGTGAAGCCGAGTAACTTTTGGCGAGTGATGATAGCAGCATATGGTCTGGCGTTATCATGATGAAGGATAACACCGCGATGATTGATGAGACCTGGCCGCTATTCTACCAAATTTGAATGCAGCCTGTCTAACTGTAGACATAGAAGGCAGCAGTGATGGTTTGACTGAGTAGCAAGATCTCTCAGTGAATTATTCCCTGCACATCCCACCACATACTCAATAACACCTCAATAACAGTAACTAACAAGAGTAAGTTCGGCTTTAGAAGTCGATGCAGGCGGATCAGAAGGGCGACACACACTCCTACGACGCTTTATTTTACGGTACATAACCCGCTTCTCATCTCCTGTCACAATTCAGAGCAATTCACAGCAATGGGTCAATTTTGTACCTGGAATTCAAGGAAACACGGCGATTCGGTCATTCCGTTGGTTAGCTGTCAGGTTATATGGAACCCTACGATCCAACTTTCTCGTTAACCCCAACTTAAACAGCCGTCTCTCGACCGTTGTCCGGTGTAACGGTGATGGTCTCCGCTAATTCTTGCACGGCTGGGTTGGGGTTGTTCCTTACGGCTTGGTCAATATCGTCTTCTCAAACGTGTGATGGCCGTCTACCTCTAGCCTGATCTTGGCAGCTTATGTCTCCTTCCCTAAATTGACGAAACCATCCATGTGCTTTCGTCTGCTGTATCATCCCCGTAAACTTGACAAACACTGCGAACATGCTACGGCTGTCGTGCTCTTTTTATCGCAGTCGTATAACAAACAGTGTCTTATATGCTCCTTCTCGCCTTCCATGTTACACCTTCTTAGATTTTTTCAGATAATTAACTATGCGAGACACGATGCATTTATATGTGAGGCATCCACACGTTTGATTGGCCGACGATTTTCGTCATTACAATGTCATGTGTGACGTCAGTTCCATTTCAAATTTGCATATCCAAAAACGGATAGAACTTTTGTACTCACACGATATATAGGATTAGAGTTAAATACGGTATAAAGCGGGTTAGTACCGTATTTGCTCCTCTGATTTCTTAGAACAAAATTCTGAAAATTTTAAAAGTAGCCAAGAAATTCCCATTTTTTTCAAGGTTTTAAGAAAACTAGATCCTCCAGATGCTAAAATGGATTATATCACGTAGGCGTACGTTTTCGTCTTCCAACAAATAAAAGCCACCGAAAACTACCTGCGAAGGTCATGCTGAACATTCTCTTACGATTTACTTATTATGGTAAAATATTAAAAGTAATGCAATGGGGCCAGATCTCTTGATGGCTTTGAAGAATTAGGGTACATGGGAAGACAAAAAGATTGGTGATGAAAGGAATTCCAATGATGCTGAAGGTAGCACAGACATCAGTTCCAGCAGCATTGAATAATCAGAGGTTTCGGGAGTAACAGAGAACAACAAAAAGACCAGGAAGATAAAGGGAAGTGGAAATGAAGAATATGTTATTAATATTGTTAATATTATTGTGCATTCTTATTCGAATATAGATTTCTTTTAAATAAATGATATTGGGAAATTACCTACAGGTTATCCATAAATACTTTTAATTTAATATGCTTGTACTGTAACCATACCCTTAAAAAAGTAAATTATTTGTGTAATTTTTTCCACCTAATTTTTGGAAGGCGAGAATACACGAGGTATAAATATTGAGGTTAAATGCTTGAGTAGCATCGCTCTAAGCCATTCATTTTGAAACTTCTTGAACCATACAAAACGAAAGGAGTATTAAAGTCGATACTCTAATACGTAAATATTCTTTTTACCTATTTATACAAAGACGTTATTGCGCTAAACGGAATAACAACATATATCAGTTTGTGAAAATTAATACTTATTAACGACTGGCTGTACAAAATATGTAGAATCTGCATAATATTTGTGTTGATTGTTGTATAAAATGTATAGCCTACCCACTTGATACGATTGCTTGGTGGACCAATCCTTCTGAAATGGTGGTTTAACAAAATCATTTTACATGGTTTCAGATGTTTCGAATATGCAAAAGATATGCACACTACATTAAAAACGTCCTCGATGTGGAAGTGGATCATAACGTGATAAATATATTGAGAAGCCTTTCTTCTTATCTTGTATGAAAGGGTTGCACGTTTCTGTATAATTACATCATACTACAAATGTATGTTTCAAAACAAATTTATTTACCCTCTACAATGCGCACGGTGTTTATTAAATTAATAAAATCATATTACAAATTTTTATTGAAATTAAGAGCTAATTTTTTGTCCAAGGAGAATTCTTCAGCTCTTCCTCTGTTTCAGATATCTATTTTCCTTCACTGACCGGTTAAATTCAATGCGAAATGAAGTAAATCTACTGCGTCCGTTCAGAAATATAGTACAAAAATTATTCCTTTCTAAGTTAATTCGGTAAATACAGCGTTCCCATGAACACCGGCTTCACTTTTATTCCATTAGGGGGCTAGTCTGTCGTTATAAAGCAGTTTCAGCAGTTTAGTCATTTCAGCTTTAATAAACTGCACAATAATGCATCTGATGTGTGCACCAGTTAAGGAATGTCAAATTAGTTTCAGCTTTCAACTAGTGTTCATGTTCAATTAAGGAACGATGAACGTGATATGATACGAAATCCCCTTCTAGTGCTGGACAAATATTGCAGTATAAATATGCAGATATGTATGGTGTACATATGAAGAATTCTTTTCAAGCTGAGCTACATTAATACGATAAATTGAGAAAACAGATCTAGAAGCAATTAAAAGAGGATTTTAGCAGAATTAATATGTTCTATATTATTTAGAACGAAATAACTAATCCAAGCATTTACGTTTTACACAGTTTATACGTTTTAGTGTTACACTAAAATAAATAACTGATATTAAAAAGAGCGAAAAGAGAATAATAAATCTATGCTTTTTGCCTAAATTATACATCATATCTATTCTTCCCCCCATATGTAAAGATATTCTTCTTTTTTCCCTATATAACTTAATAAGGAAAGGAAAAGAAATCTGATATGCAATTTATTTTCCTGATTTAACTATTAAATGTATGTTTGGATCTTTAGATTGTACAGACATTAGGTATTCTAGGAGCAGGAGACATGAAAAATAAGCAATGCCCTCGCCGCAACTCGAACCACGGACCTCTCGCATACGCTTCGAGTGATGATCACTACATCACGAACGTATGCTAAGAAGGCGGGAGAAATAACTTCTTTATGCCCCCTTTTAAAAGGCGGCTGGGGATTAGGGGACCCAATCGCCAAATCCTGGTGGTGGAGAATCATCATCCATCACCTTTTATAGTTCGGACACCACTGTAGAGACATTAGGTTATTTCGAAGTAGGAGAGATGAAAAAATGAGCAATGCCCTCGCTGGATCTCTAACTACGCACCTCTGGAATATGCGCCGAGTGTGCTGAACACTACACCACGAAGGTATGCTAAGGAGGCGGGAGCAATACCTTATAACATTACACAAAAATTTAAATGTTTTTAGTCTAAAAAGGTGGTATCCCACAAGGGCTATTAGTCTCAAAATGACATTTTGTGACGTTTCACTATAAAGAGCGAATCGCTTTTTAAATCGTTCCAGCAACTATTATAGCCCTGTATTACATTTATAGATATTAAATAATGAAGAATTTGCATGAATGTATATATATTTCTCGCATTATGAAAAAACGTAGGTACCTAGAGCCACCAAATTTTGAATATTGTAATACTTAACCTTAAGGTAAGCACCTGGAACCGTGAGTTTTGAATTTCGAATTTTTTTATTATCTTTTTCATATTTTTTTCAACTTCAATGAATTTTTCATTAACGAACTCAACGATTTCAGTGCGAACAGTGGCAATACTGTATGGAAAAAAAAATATCTCGAACGCGAGAGTATGTGTCGGAAATTCTGAAGATATGCTGTTTTTAAATAGTTTTGACATTGCTATTGAACTCTACACTTGGCTGTATGAATGAAACGACATCTTGGATATCCTGGCAGCAGACGAGGTGGATCTCTGTGATATCACTAGTACTGCTGTACCTGTCTTTCTTTACTTGCCACACGTATAAAGGAAATAAAAATGAGTATTTATGTATTAAAAATACTTTGGGTGTAATTTTTTAAAATTTATTCTGACTTTGCTCAAGTAAAGTTTAGTTTGTTTTTGAAATTTTCAAATCAGTCTATAGTGAATCCTGGATAAACCGGGTATTGTTGTAATTCGATTATTTAAGAAGAATTATCTGAATAATGCTAAATAATGTGTAAAACACACCTTAAATTTATCTTCGATATTTCCTATGCGATAATTGACCGAGAATTATGAAATAAAATCACCTCAAACATAAGTGCTTTAAAAAGCCATAGGACGAAGACGTGTCACAATGTACACGGAATACGATCACCAGATGCACTGATACGGTCTCATCTACCTGCTATCATTCACCACTGTAAAAAACATTCTTTCAAAATCTTTTGAAGGATGGAATGATATTTCCCGGACCTAATAATTTTCAGCTTATATGCCTATCAACGTTGCAATGTTTACCATATTTTAGGATTTTACAATGACCCGTGGTTTCGATTTAGCGTAAATGAGAGGAAAGAGGTACTTTTAAGGAAGAGTGAGTAATAATTTCGTAACAGAAACGTTTATTATGACAACAGAAATTAGAAACGCAGAAAATGAGGTATTTCGCTTACCGCTAAACAAGAATAACTCTTAAATTACTAGAGATTTTGCGTGCAAAGGCGCGATCCGTTGAATGAGTAAATCGATAAATTGTTTGCGTGAGTAAAAAAACTAATCAGTAATCTAACAGTTATTTTAAAACAAATACTATTATTTTTTAATGTTTTTATAGATCAAATTTAAAAAAGATGTATATAAGGAACAGAACTGGAAGAGAAACATGCTTATATAAAATTTAAACTTGGCAAAAACTTAACCGTAGCTTCATGCAGGATTTGAATAAAAAATTTATCGATTTCAAAGGGAGAGACAGGTTCTTCTACAGAAGCAAAAATAGTAAACATTTTCTGCTTCTAAAGAAGAGAGAACTAAGCCTTAAAACTCTCAAAATGGATAGTTTTATTCAAAAATGTCTGTCAACTTAGAGTTGAAATTTTTGTCTAAATAAGCAAATTATAAGAACCATCAAATATTTCTGATTTCATTTTGTATAGTTTTGATACACCTTTTTTCACTTTTTATATATGCCTTTTTTAAATGAAAAAATTAAAAAAAAAACATTTTGGAGTTTTTGAAAGAGAACCTTGAAATTATTTACTAATGAACACCCTAAATGAGAGAAAGCAAAAATTTTAGAAAAACACAAAACATTGCATATCTTTCCTACTGTATGCCGATAACATATGTGAAATCTTATGAAAATAACATATATAAGCTCTGATATTTATGAACATCATATTGTAATTGCTTGAAAAAATTCCTAATTAGATTATTTCATACTTAGCAATTTTTATATTTATTTATAAAAAGGTCGTTAATTAACAAATTCTAGTTTATCCATATTTATCTTAATTTTCTCCAACGTTAATCTTCACTTCTCTTTATCTCAATGTGAATATAACACTGAAGCACTTGTTTTATTTCATATATGAGTTTATAAAAAAATCAGAAACTATTTAGAATAAATTACTAAGAGATATAATGTGTCCAGATACCTGTGAATGGTGTAAAATGGTCAGCTGTCCACAGTGACATCGCTTATTATGGTTGCATAAAGATATAATATAAAGGGTGCAAGTAATGACAAACTAAGTAAAAGCTAAACAAATTCAGTACATTTAAAAAAAATTGATTTTATGAAACATTTTCTATTTTGAAAAATTTCTACAACTGAAACGCTAGATAGATTAAAAGTTTCAGAATAAAATGAAGAGAACTAATGAGGACATTGCATGCGAATACTGTTCAGAGAGAAGTGCCAGCATTTTTCGTGAGTGGTCCTTAATATTCACACATAGAATTCAGAGGCTCTGAGTTAGTAAAAACATCTTTAATAGAGAGGATTGTTTGAAAAATTTTATAATTCAGAATATGGTTCTAATTCGATATTGCGTTTCAAATAAGGCTATAATTCTATGAATCGTTGTGATACATCCATATTTCTAGCACAAAATCAAAGTATCTCCCCAAAACTTAATATTTCTGAAAGGCTAGAAAATAGTCTGAATTTTGCATGATCTACTGTGAACTTAAATGTCGTACGATGGGGAAGGGAACGCAACAATATATAGACAAAAAATAAAAATAACAACAAAAAACTAACACTGGCTATAATTACCCAAATTCAGGAAGAAAAGCACAAAATCCTTTATTCATGTATGTCAGACAAAATAAATATTTTAGTAAAAAATCTGAAAGCTTTCAGATATGAATGGACACTTAAAAGGCTCTTCTAAAGCCTTTTGAATGTTTGTATGATTTATCAGTAGACATTCTCAATAGAGATCCAAAGGTGAACTAGCGAAGCATTTTATAAGATACTATGTGTATATAAATTTAGACTAACATGAGAATATTATATATTTTCTGTATGCCTGAAAAACTATAAAATGTATAACGTAATTTATAAAAACATTCAGTGCTTTTAATGAGATATACCAAGAACTAAATGCATTTTTACTTATATCAGTCAGATTATGATATTAAAAAGTAAAAAAAAAAATAATAATATTCTTAAGAAAGGGATCTATTATTCTTTTAAATCGCTTATTTTGTTAATCTCTAACACACATATTAAATTTGAAGTTATAAATATGTTACATTTTGCCCAGTGGCAATTACCTCGAATGAAAAGTGAAACAAAGCATTTAACATGAATAAATGCAAAATCAATTTTCGAGATTTAGAAAAAAATTGCTTTAGATGAGATAATAATTTCAATATATAATTGAGGTACAACATATATAAGATGAAAAAAAAATTTAAAAATCGCTTTTAATTTATTAATTTCGTATCTCTATATTTATCTAATATTAGCCGGAAATTAAAAATGGTTTCCCCATTTCACTGTTATATATGTGATAATTTATTATACAGTGTAAATATTTAAATGTGTTTTCCTTTGTCCTCAATTTTCTGCTGTCTTTTTAAAGTTGCTCTAATTCTGTTTCCATAGACTTTTTAAAAAGGAAGTGTTGTGTAATAATTCGGCAAATAAATGTTCCTTGATACACAAGTTTATTTTTGTATATAAGTTGTCGTATAACTGATTATATACTCCAGTAAATTATATAGGAGATCAGTATTAAAAAGTGTGATACTTTTTTTAACCTAATTTAACTAAATGCTCAGCTTTCTTACAGAAATTAACAACTTTTTTATCTTTATCCTATATCCCTGGAATCCAATTAGCACTTTCACCCAATGAGATCCTTTACTTAGTATCAGCTGATTACCAATGCATTAAGATCGCTTCCTTATTTTTTCTTTCCTAACTTTTTCCATTAGTTTTAAGCAATCTCTTCTGCTCCAAGCAATGAGCAGGGGGAAAAAGCTGATTATCTTTCAGCTCAGATTGCACGGTTGGTTATCCTTTTAATTTCGTTCAGTGTTTCACAATTAGATGAAAATTGAACTTAGACTATTTATACAGACTAATTTTTTTCCTTTTCCCAAGCGAATTACTTTGAACTCTTAAGAACTTTTGCACCTTACAACCGGTATGTTAAGTCTTCCGTTAAAAGGGTTTGTAAAACTGAAAATTTAATTTACTTCTTTTCCATTACTTTTTCAAAGTGTTAATTCTGATTAGCTCTTTTCTTTTTAAGGATCGAATGAAAAAGGTGATTCGAATTAAAAGTTTAAATTAGTGATAGTGGTAAGATCAGTGTAAAAGACTATGTTAACAACTATGCAAAAGACCTGCACAAATTTTTAAAACCTTGGATAGTTTTATATGCTGTATTTTCCTAATAGATAATTTACAAATAGTTTAGTATTTCGAAATGAATATATTTTTAATTTAAAGTGATGAAGCAACCAGAAGATAGGTTTCTACAAATCTGAAGCGCTTTCTTAATTCGCATTATATATTGTAATATTCATTGTATCTATAAAAGTTTTAATGAAATCTTAATTAAAGCAAGCTTTATTTAATCGATTTTCGCAGTTTTAAAAAGCGTTTAAATAAAAAAATATTTAGTGATATTTTCTTATTTAAAAAATTTCGTTTTTTAGAAAATTATGAAATATAACTTTTTTATATAGCTTCCGGTCCCATAGTTATATCTAGAATATTTTACATTCATCTTCGAAAATAAGACGCAACGCCTTTGACTCTCGTATACCAAAAGGTAAGGATATATTCAGCATTAATGTTTGAAATCTTGTTTAGGTATCGTGACAAATTAATGAGGTGTATGTAACCCAAAACAAAATATCACTTTAGAAAAATATTTCTGATGTAATTACATTAAGTGACGAGTTTTGCTATGCAGACTGTGATGAAACGTTTAGATCAGTACAAATGTTTTAAAAAGAGAAATATTATAGAATCCGCGTGCTCGAAAACAGTGAAAGACTTCAGTATAGGCCCACTGCTAATTCATAACAATATTTGCAAAAGCTTAAAATGAAGAATATTACTGACACAGGAACATTTTATGAGGTGTTAGACTTTTTTTAATGGCCGGGAGCTTTATTTAATAGCCATTAGCCTTGCGTCACTACAAGGGCCGAACTGGTAGCCATTTCATTATGGAAGCAACCTAATAGGTGGCCACAGTTGCCTCCTATGAAGAGACGGACAGTTACAACCACGCCTTTTTTGAGATTCGAACTCGGGACCTCTACGGCACTCACGGTCACTAACTGCTATACCGGCTGGGCTGCATGCGGTGTTAGATGATCATCCATAATTAATAAAATTGCACGCAAATAGTATTAATGCATATAAAGTCAATATGTTTTTCGAAGCAGGAAACATGAAAAATGGGCATTACCCTCCTCCGGATTCGAATTATGGATGTTCCGTAAACCACGAAGGAAGGAAACAGAAGTTATCTTACACGCACATTTAGCATTTAAAACATATAAGCTAGTTGTGTGTAAATGGTTTCAGTATGCCGTCTGGTTTTAGTATTCAAAACTATAAACTAAAGGATGTTAAATACTAGTAAATAATACAAAAATATTTGCCATACATGTAGTTTTATAATGTAAATGCATCATGCATCAAAGCTTTCCTGCTAGGCTCTTTTGTGTAAGGAAAGACATAAATAAGGTCGGTAAAGGAAGAAAAACCTGAGTTTTAGACAATATTTATCGCTTAGGAAAATTAAATTTCACAATGCTGTTAACGATATCAATCGATTCAAAGTTTATGAATAATAAATGGGTTAATAAAAAGGCAATGATTTTTAAAAGCGTCTTATGGAAATAATGCGACGGTTGAAGTTCAAGATGTGCATTGTGTGGTATTATACATAGCTTTTAGAAACACAGATAACTGAAGTATAATTAAAACTAGCTGGTTATAATCATAATCATTTATATTACTTCCAAAACGTATATACGAGACAAGTGTTTTATAATCCTTTAACGACTTGCCGAAATGTTATGATTAGGAATTGTGCTTTGGCGCTGTTCATTAACTCTCGGCGCCGTTTATGTAATGATGGCCGTAATAGTAAGCGAGTAACTTATTTTTGCCATGTATTTGTTGAAGCATTTAATTCATATTTTAAATATATTTAAATTTATTTAATTTGTAAAAACCGCTGTTTAAAATGTTAGAATGAAATCATATTGTATTAAGATCTTTAATATTTTCCCTATTTCCAAACCATGATAAAGAAAAATTATGTTATAGCAGCACCGTATTCGCAAACGTTGCCTGAAACTTAAAATAATATTTTGTTTAATACTTATTTACTGAATATATATATATATATATATGAAATAATAATAAAAAAAGTCTAAAGTAATGACCAGTAGGAATTTTAACTTCGTAGAAGTGTTGATCTATAACGAATAGGAAAATGGAGGCGAAGGCATATTAAATCTTCATTTTTTATTTCAGCTTGTTGTGGCCACAATCAACTTGGCACATGAAATGTGCCTATTCCAAAACAGCTCACATTTTAGATTAATTTTCAGTAAGAAAGAAGAAAGCAGCAGACAGCAGTCCAACTAGACAGAAGCGTAAAGAGCAAGTGCGTTACGTTCAGGGTGAAATCGCAATTCAGACTGAGTTAGTTTTGGTTTACAATGCATTTTGATTGGACAGTTAATACTTCTGTAAAATTATTATTGGTTACTTGACTTTTAGTTCCATTTACATCATCAGAATTATGTAAGAGTCATATGACATGGATCAATCTAGAAATGACGCAGTGCGTAGAGTGGTTATTATTTTTAGAATTGAGAAGAGAAAGTTACGTTGTTAATTTAATCTTAGACATATTCTTTATTTTTCTTACATATATATATATATAAATTTAGTGAATTTTTACGGATTTTGGAAATGTCTATTGTGAGTCTTTATTTGCTGTCTGTTACGTTACTATACCAAAGTGTTTCTCCTCCATGCGTTTGAAGACTGGTGCCATTATGAAAGGCTTAAGATTTTAGTCATCTAGCAGGCGAATATTTTAATATTCTTCAGTTTACTATTCACTCGGTCAGTTAAAATTCCAATTCTCAGATGTCTTGCCAATCATATCTGTATAATATCTTTTATTTATGCTTCCTACTGAACTAACCGATCGCTTAATAAGCTTTAAAAGTGATTTATGCATTTCTTAAAAGTATGCATTTTTATTCTTGCATGAGAGTATGCATCTGCAATTGAAGTAATTTAGAAAATGTTTAATTCATAAGATTTATGCTGCATCTTTTTAAATTATTTTATAAATATGTGCACCGTTAATGTAGTAAAAAAATCGGTACTTCCTAATCATTATGATTCCGTCTTCTTCAATATGTGATGTAATCCACTCTCAAACGACGGCAGCCCTAACCACAGTCACTTGTAATCTGTCCCTTCACGTCAAAGGTTCTAGACAAGACACGTACTATCTTTATATTTATAACGTCTTTTCCAGGACTGAAGAAGCGATTATCTCATTCTCCCACGAAAAAAACATTTTACCTCGCATTTGAACCATACAAAGATGGCCATTGAATGAAACAATATATCAGCGAAATTCTCTGCGGGTGCAAAGTGAAAAGTTGTAAGCAAACAAAATTCATAATCAATGGCCTCAGAATACCATTTCTGTACCACTGAGAGTTATTTATTATTAGGCAGAGGAAGGCCGAAGTGAATATGATTGTTATAAAAGTTCATGAATTTCCTTTCATTCACAAGTTAGCCATAAACTAAGTGCAATATAAATAACGGGGCTGTATTAATCAGCAAGTAACAACATGCGTTTCTAAAACCACATGATGAAGAACGGAATAGAACTTTGAAATAAAATAATAATTTGTCCTCCGTCTAATTACAATTTTGTTTTCCGGTACTGTAAGCATTTATATACAGAAAAGTTTCACATACACATACTAATAATATACTTTCGTCTTTATGATAATCAGTAAACAGTACAACGACTCGCAAGAATTCATTCTCAAGCATTATAACTTATAAAAGAACACACTATATCATCCAACATGAAATAGCTTTTTTTAGACAATACTATAAAGTCACCTTTATGATAATCAGTGAATAGTAAAATGGCTCGCAAAAATTCTTCTGATGCATTATAACATCCTAAAATAGACTACATTTTTCAACATAGAGTCAACTAGTATTCATTTGCAGTCGATAGTATAGCTTCGTTTTTATGGTATTCAGTAAACCATAATATGGCTCACAAGAATTCTTTCTGACATATTATGATTTCCAAAAGAACGTCACCTAGTATGCTTTTTTAGCTAATAGTTTAATTTTGTCTTCTTGATAATCAGTAAATAGCAAAATGGTTTGCTAGAATTCTTTCTGATGCATTATAACGTCCAAAAGAACAGACTAAATCTTCCAACATAAAGTCAACTAGCATTCGTTTTCAGCCAATAGTATAGTTGTCTTTATGATACTCTGTAATCTGTAATATGGCTGGCAAAAATCCTTTCTGATGCTTTATAACGTCCAAAGAAATAGACTACATCGTCCAACATAGGGACAACTAATATTAATTTTCAGCCAATCGTATACTTTGGTCTTTATGAGTAAACCATACAATGGCTTGCAAGAATTATTTCTGATATATTATAACTTCCGGATGAAAAGACTACATCTTCCAACATAGGGGCCACTTGTGTTCGTTTTCTGCGGTACCTCTTTCCGTCCTAACCAACGACTATTATCCTTCACTAATGGGAATGGATGACAAAGGAAAGTGCAAAGAGACATACACGGAAAAGAATTACTAATGAATCATTTTCTGCTTACTCGTTAAAGAGAGTTACTGGAAAATATAACGGTACCCAAGAAATTCAGTGACAAAAGACGAAACCAGCAATCTGTAGGAAACGCAGAGTTAGGACAGTTTATTTTTTTCATCGCAGACTTATCATACCATCGATTTTAACATTTGTTTATAAGTATATACCCTTGATAAACGAAGATGTCCTTTCAAAACGAATTGATATACCCTTATAATTTAATCGTATCCCCTTTGTATTGTCTCTATTTATCTTAATTTTAATCTTGTGAGTATTATTCCAGCAATGTGACAGAGACTGAAAGATAACTATTTTCCTCAAGCAGAATTACTTAATTCATTTTCAGTAAATTAGGATTATATTATTAATTTCTTATAGTTTGTAAAATAGTACTTACGTATTTCCCATAGACAATAAAAGCCGGCGGAGATTTGCGTTAATTACTCTTGCAGAAGTTTAAAGGAAGCAATCACTCTAAATTTAGTTCCATAATCAGCAAATAAAGGTTATAAATATACTAAATGAAGAAAATTCATAAATATGAGATCAAACTTGTACCATTGTTCCACAGGAATCGCCATTATTCATCCGATTTGATATAAGGTCACGTAACCCACAGATTAAAGCCCATTTCGTTTGATTATAGGAAATTTCGGAATTTTGTACAAGATAGAAGTTAAATTTTAATTATTTATGTTCAAATCGGGAGAAGAAAACAGAAAACTGATATTAGTTGAATTAAATCAATTTGTATAAATAAGGATTCATTTGCATCCATTTATATAAACTGATTAATCAAGTTTACATGAAACCAAGCCGAAGAAATTATGAGCGTGTTGCCACGTTACACTAATTCATTAAATGTGCTCATTCACAACGGTTTGCGACAGTTTTTCTTTGTCGAAAATGTGCAGCGAGAGCGTACTTAAATATAAAAAAATATTTTAAATTGTGCCTGATAAATTATGAAATGCACATGTTTAAAATATTGAACGCCTAATGGGAAAGATAGAACACTTACAAACCTTAAAAGCTAGAATATTTATGAATTGTGTAGAGATGTATCACAGAGTTTACGTACGTAACTGAAAGAAAGGTTAAATTACCGAGAAGCGTTAAATTACCTTTTATTCCCATTCCCAAATGGCCCCGTTCGGGCTCACAGTTAGCCTCCACTTGGGCTTTAATTTAAGGTAGAAAATAAAAAACTAATCTAATTTTAACGAAACTAAAACTAGCTGAAACTGCACAGAAATAACCGACAGTGTTGGCCCTTATTAAAGATCACCGACGAATACCAGCAGGCAAGTAAAAATACAGCCGAAAATTCGTAAGAGTAGACTTAAAGCAAAGACGAGGCCAAAAGGCAAAACACGCTGTACTAGGAACTTCTACTGAAGTGACCGAGACTTCAGCTTAAATACAGGTTTCTACCACATTTGCATTAAACGCAATATACTAATTTCTACCACATTTAAATAAAACGCGATTCTGAAAACTCATTCTGGTAGGGAGTAGGTGGGAAAGAGAGTAAAAGAAAGGCTTTTTCCAAAATAAAAACAACAATTAGGAAATTAAAATAAACCTCTACAATATAAAAAAAATGTTTTTGGCAATCCAAAAACAATTGTTGTTTTACTTTTGTAAAAAAAAAACATGTAATTAAAAAAGCAGATGTGTACACCACATGACTTTCCCGTACGGGAAAAATTATCCGCATTTTGTCCTGCATTCCATTTAAACGTATTGGATTGAATTAAATCTACTTGGTCGATAGCGCATAAGCCATAACAAAATAAATGCACTCTTTAAAATGTACTACATTTATTTACCATAGCGACTCTGGCGCTAGGTTCACTTAACTGTGTTACATCTCAATCATTTTATAACTCAAAATGCATAAAAATTATATCATTTGAAGAATTACCTAATCATTGCCACAAGTTCTATTCAAATACTATAATAAATCTGAAACGATGCATGACAGAAATTAAACAAATAAAAAAGAAGATCACGCAGACGATTCAGCGGCGCTTACCTAATGCCCATGCGCTACTCGTAAACATTCTCCACTATCCGGAACATTCTGGCGACAATATTTGCTACTAATATGAAACACTTATTTCCTCGAATTACATTAGATATTGATTTCTCATTTAATTAATTCAGTTCTCACTTCGCGCCAAGGAAATATACATAAAACCTCAAAATATTTTTATTACAAATTGAAAGATATAGAAAAACATAAAATACCAAGTACAGTTAAAACAATTAAAATTAGAGTTTCTACACAAAAACAAGCAATTCGACCAGCAGGTACGAAAGAAGATTTTTCACCGCACAAAACTCAAGTTTCCATTTGGTCCCACTCGGCAAAAAGACACTGCAGGTGCAGAAAGAATTAATTCGCTATTCTGCTAAGTTTCAAACGTAAACAAATATAGCTTCTATGGTAAAATATTAGGCAGCATTACTTTATTGTGTTTTACTAATTTCTAGCCAAAATTTGAAATGTTCCATTTCAGGGCAAGCTTAATAACAATAGTACATGGCAAACAAATAAAATTCTACAATGCTTAAAAAAATAAAATAATATTTAGTAAATGAACATAGAAAATACGTAAAAGAAAATATAATTTTTTTTCTCGAAATCTTCCTTTTTTGTCGTCATCGTAATTAGAAAGAAATCTGATTCAAACCGAGATATATTTAATTTGATTTTAATTTCATTCATAACTATAAAACAGTTTTCAACTTCGTTTTTTTATCCGTAAAACAAAGATTCGTTGCGACAATTAAATGATAAAAACTGTTAAATGAGTTACTTATTTTTTTAAAGAATGGTATTTTAGGAGGTTTTGAAAGAATGAAAGGAATTTAACGATACGTAATTTCGTAAATTAATTTTAATAACTGCATTTAATGCTTTTAATTATGTTTCAAAGATTAAAAAGCAATGTGTCCTCTTTATGCTCATAACCCATTTACGTCACAATTAACAGCAATAATTTATCCTTTTTTTCTGAAATGATGCCTAAGCTCTCAATCACTGTGGTTATTCAGTATTTTTGTCTGTTTTAGCTTTTTGATATTCGGTTTTACTCATTGAAAAATCTCTATCCGCAGTATTTCTTTGAAGCTATAGTATTAGCAATTTCCGCAAAAGGTAGAAATGTGAGTCATACAAGATGCGTTTATGTGAAACAAGTGTGTGAAATCATTATATACGACCGTAGATTATAAAAAGTTCGTTATGGTAAATGAAAGAGTTCACATGTAAAAATTTAATCGGTAGAATATTGGTTTTCCGGTTTATTTTAAATATTCGATTTAGAATTAAATTCTCTACAACTCTTGAAACAAAAACAACTTAAACACCACATGAAATCTTTCAGTTGATAAAGGTTTGTAGAACTGGTTTAAAATCCATGTTTGTTTCTTTCCTACACCATTTTATTTTCGCAACCATTTTACGGAAAGATTTTGGGTCATTCGTACGTTAATTACAAAATGTTTTATTACTATCATACACATCATTTTCATTCAAGCTTAAACATAACTTGCGAGGGCGGTTTACTCATCGCCTCTACCTGTAGACTTAACTATTAAAAGTTTAGTTTCATCAAGTTACAGTTGCAAGACAAGGACGAATGCAATTAACAAAAACTGCAACAGAAGGATGATGAAGCAGTGTTTCATTATTTAGTGCTTTGTTGAATCATTTAATTGGTAATATGCTAAACTATGAATTGGCAACACGTGAAATTATGATTAGGAGCACGTTGAGCCTTAATTTGTGAGCATATTGAACCATAGATTTGGAATGGGTTAAACCATGAATTAGAAATACCTTAGGCCATTAATCGTAATTATGTCTATGGATCATTGCAACTATTTTAAACCATTAATTTTATGGCACAGGAAGATATTTGAGAGCTCATACATAAAATTTCGCATGCATACATTATAATGAAGTAACATTTGGAAGAATCTCAATGTTAGGAAACAGAAACCAGGCAAACAGTTTTGAAAACGGCAAGATTACTAAGTGCTTTAACGCATCCTTTCTCTGCTCTCTGAAACAATTTAAACATTAATATTGCGGTTAGGAAGACGAAGAAAATGTTTCGAGAAAATTCCACTGAGAGTGAGAGACTCTTCGGAACAGTCTACCGAAAATGAGTAAATTACTAAGCACCTTAATTTAGAGCTTTAAAGACACAACTTCGACCAACTATAAGTAGACACATTTTTTGGAAAAAGATTTTATTCAACTGTTTTATGTTATATTTGAATGACACAAAGAATCTAACATTGACACTTCATATAAACTTCAATGAAGAAATCTTAGCTAAACATGAGGTTCTGAAACTTTTATATCTCGAGAAAGAATCAGGAAATTTAATCTCACCAATGTTAGACAATATGATCATTATAAGAAAACAGATGTGATTGTATAGGGGAAAATCAAAGGACGCAAGATGTTTAGTAGAAGCTTTGTTTCTGTCCAGAAAAAAGTAAAATAATTTCTAACAAACTTAGATACACTTTTTTAGCAATGAATGTAGATCTGAATTTCAGTTTATGAACACATATCTAGTATAATAAAAGAACCTGTTTAATGAAATTTTTTAATGGAAAATATAAACAAAAAAACTGACGGCTTAACTCTTAATTTGCAACATATATAAACAATTTATGGCATTCTTGGAAGAGTTATTGCGTGCTCGAGGTCTTTTTTTGGGATCTCAGTGCCCTGAAGAACCAGCACAAGAATAGAACTTACTGTTCTAACTTTAACTATCATCTTTCTATCAGAATGAAGCAGCCTTGTATGTTGGAGACAAAAAGGTCTACAACTGTTTCCGCAGTTTTGACATATTCCAAAAAATTCGTTCTCAAGTGATGTTGCAAGTTTATTTAATTCCATAATATGGTCTTGTATCACATCCATTTGTTTTTTTTTTTTCAGTTTGTAACTCGTGTTATGATTCCGTACATCAAATAAATAAATTGATTAAGCTGTATTCAGCACTTTCTAAGAAAAGTAACTTTTTGTCCATACAAAGAAAATTCCGCATAATTTTTGTTAATGAAATGTTACAATGAACTTGCTTTTGTTTCCTATAGGTATTAAAACATCCGGATCTTTCAGATATACTGGTTTCCGTAAAACCTTCATAATGGTTAACATTATGCATAAAAATTTTATACGTTTGGTTATTGGTATTAGGTTTAATTTTACGTTTTAGACTATTTACTGCATTTGCTTTATTTATTATTTTGCAAAGTTTATAATTCTGAGCTCAGTGACCTTCCAATCGTAACAGCAACTCAAATAGAGTATTCCTACTAAGTCAGGACAAAAATTTATTTCGTCAAGTTAGCAGCATAAAGCGATTTTTTATCCATATAACGATATTATAGAAATTTTCGGAAAACACTTTTTCGAATACTAAAACCGTTTTTTTTTGTAACTCTCCTGATATTTAACCTTCTCCTTAAGCATTGGTGTAAACAAGGAACTGCTAGCGTTTATTAGTTAGGCGAAAGATTTCAGAATCTGTTTTACATTGTTTAGCTTTATGCTCAGTGTTTAATATTTTAGAGTCTATGCGAGGGGAGTGATTTTGGTGATGTGATATTCTCGCGTGCAAAGCAAGATTTTGGCTTACCCCTGTGTCCTTGAGCTGTTTATAATTATTTATCTTCTAAGTGAAAACTGCTATTTATTTCAAATTGAAGTATAATTTCAAGATTTCCTTGTTTTTCTGCCCAATTTACTAAAGGATTTTTCTACCATTTCGTAAGACTCAAAAATTGCTTTTATAAGAAGAAACTAGTAAAACGAATATTTACGAATAACGTAGAATGGATCTATTTCTTAAGCACATTTTTAAAAGTGCCTGAATAGAATGCAATTTTTTTAAACTCAGATGTATTATTAATATTATCACTTTGAGCAAAGCATATAATGCGCATGTTATAAAATTATTGATTTTTTAACAAAAACTATATTCTAAACGTCTGAAATAAAGACCCGCAACAACAACTCAAAAGTGAAAAAGAAAATTCATTTGGTTCTTTTGAAAATACGCTTTAGATAATGCATTCAAAATATTATCACATATTATCTCGTTTCTGTATCTATTTAGAATTGGTGATATTTCATTTAGCTTTCATGGTATTCAGAAGAATAGCTATATTCCATGCATACGAATACACATATAGTATGTTATGTTTATTCTTTGTTTTTTAGTTGCAAAAGCTCTGACCTGGCACAGGTTTTAAGCTCAGAGATATTAATAATAGAGGTATCTGCTGCATCTAACTTTTGATAAATCAATATTATTTTACTGAAATGCAAAACAGAACGATTCGCAAAGTTTATGTAAAACTTTATAATTGAATTCGAAATTTTGTGATTCTATTAATTCGGAGCACAAACTATATTCTCATTAGTTCTTAGTTCCCTATATGATTTTCATTAATTTCAGATCTAGCGTATGCTTACAATAGGATTAAATTCAATAGTTAAATTAATCCAAATGAGACTGGCAAGCTATGCAGTATTCCGATATATAGACTGATCCAGAAGCTAGTGTTTATTAAAGTCTGGAGATAGATTGGATTTTAAACAGGTAGCGGCAAAATGTATCAAATTTAAACCTTAACAGAACCAGAATAATTCTCTGGATTAAATGCTACTCGAGTTTGTTTTCTGAATTTTAAATCAGTATTAAATTTGCTAACTATTCCTCTAGCAGACTAATAAAAATACATCGCACAGTTAAAGAAAAGAATATTATTTAAAAAGTAAGCTTTCGTTACAAAGTATATCTTCATGCGGTTAAGTTACGATTATAATAAATGCATGGTGATTAGAACAATATAAGGTTAAAAACCAAATCCACTTGAGACAACTAGCAATGGAAGCTAAGATAAAATGGGTATTTGTTTTTCAAAATCCTGATATTTTTTGCTTTTAGATTATTAAACAATATGTAAAGCAATTGTTAAACCATTAGCTACTGTCATCCTTTCAGGCGTACATTCGAAATGAACCCAGATCATATTTTCGATGCAAGATGGCAAAATATCTCGACAACTACTTGTATATGCTGTATAAAACATTAAAAATTCTGATGTGGACACCACATAACTTCCTCGAGCGGCATATTAAATAATACATATTTTGGCTGAACTTCCTTTATGCTTATTTCCTCGAATTTTTCTAATTTGAATAATTGATCTCTCAAGGCATGCTGAAAAGGACATAAAACACTTGTACATTTTGAAATTAAATATCTCGATCAATTTGTTTTTCATAAGAGAGTTAAGCTTCTAATAAATTTATCTCCCCATAACGAGTGTATGAGTAATATTAAGTACAACACCGGGAAACCGCATTAAAAGTCAGATTTCATTATACGTCCAAAGGCCGAATTTGCCCAGAAGGACTACTAGAAATTAAATAATGAAGAATATGCAGGAATGTGCCTATGTTTCTCGCATCGGGATAAAACAACGGTACCTAGAGCCACCCAATTTTGAATATTGAACATTTCCACCCGAATATGAACATCTGGAAACCCAAATTTGGAATTTGTTTCAGTATTTATTTCATATTTTGTAAAACTTTAACGAATTTTTGATTAACAAACTCAAGGATTTCAAAACGAGCAATGGTAACGTTGTACAGCAAAACCATTTGTATCTCCAGCGTGTGAGACTTTGTATCGGAAATTATAAAGATATGCTCATTTTGAAATTATTTTGCGATATTGCTCTTGAACCGAATTTTAGGGTTAAAGTCCGAAAAACGTGATATTTTATAAATAAAGGTAACAAACAAAATGTTAAAAAAAGCCACTTTGGACATAATTTAAAATACAAAACCTCTCAGATTTTTATTGTTTGAGTAAAATTAAATTATTTTTAATTCCTTGTACGAACTAAAGGAAGTATTATAATCACGAAAAATTTCGGTTATCGCATTTCAACGAAAATAATCATTTTGACAGCTCTCAATTCAATCTGAACGATGTTTTTGCGTTACATCTGTACGTACGGACAGAATAAAGGACACTTTTCGCAAAACAGATTGTGAAATGGATTCGGAAGATATTGCTAAAATATTATATACATATTATGTCTACTGTTTATCGCTAGCATAAACTTCTAGTAGACCTATTTGAATATCTGTTAGTGAGTTACGGCTAATAAGTCTAAAAGATGAATACAACAGGGGAAGGGTGTAAAAGACCTTTAAGACCTTTTTACTGAACTCAATTATTTAGAAACGATACAGTCTCTGTGCTTAAAAATCCACCATCTACTTGTAGCGATAGAACTAAAGATAATAGTAAGCTAAACTAAATTTAAAAATAAGCAAGTAATTCAGGACTACAAAAATTAATTTAACCTAGCAGAGTGGCTCAGCAACCTAACCGGCCTTCGGCGGCAAGAAAGCGAAACCGAGAATCAAAGTTCAAACGGTGGTAGAAATAAGAATGTGCGCACTGAACAGTGAAAACGCGCTTTGACTAACCTTATCGCTACATCAGATTAATTACACTCTCATTCACCCTAACGTATTCACATTCTGGCGAGGAAAAACGAGAGAAACAAGACAGACAGAGAAGGCTAACAAATTAAAATTACTGGTAGTAAAAATAATATGTACCTCACAACTCAAATCAAATATTTTGAAACAAACTGCAATGACAAAAATAAGAATGTTTGTTAACTGCTGATGTTTTCTCAAATTGCCTTTATGCTTGAAAATAGAAGCAATCAGAAAATAATAATAGTGATATCTATGGATTTCTAACAGAGATAATTAAACGTTTGTAACAATTACTCCAAAACAGAGGGAAACCCATGGAACATGACTTAAGTAACTAACGATCAATAAAGCAGTTCTTCTGATAGATTGTTAAAATTACCAATAAAAAGAAGAGCATATGTTTAAGTTCACCAATAAAAATAAAAGCAATTTCATAAAATTGAACAAAATAGCAACCTGGATTTGCGTACAGTTTAAATGAAACTATCAATTTCGAGGGCGATCAGATACAAGTCCCTTCAGGTGCAAAACGTTTTCTGTGCAAATTGTTCTTGTTCAGTAACACATGTTATGCAGTTATAGTGGAAGAAATACGTTGAGATTCAGGTTCTTCTAGGATTTCACTCCATAGTATTTTTCGTTTCACTAATATGTTATATTAATATTTTATGACAAGTTGTCGTAAAATTAAAAATTACCCAACTGTAGTCATTGGCATTTGGTACAGCTATGCCTGATGGAACTGTTTTTTTGTCTAAAATAGGCTGAAAGAAGTTCTTAAAAAATACGTCCTGAACAATTTACCAAACAGTTGATTTATGTCTTTGTTTTTGGAAGATCTGCAAACAAGCATATTACCTTTATGAGCTCTTAATAATCAATATAATTCGGTGAGCACAAAACCAGCCTCAGATTTCAAAATGTCACAGCCCATCTGATAGTGATTAGCGATGCTGTATGGTAAGGTCCGAGTTCGAATCCCTGAAAGGATTTGGATGTTTGTTTGTGTGTGTGTGTGTGTACTTCTTTTGCGGCATGGGAGTAATTAAAATGCACTGCGAGCTGTAAGTCCTTTCGAGTGACTTGGTAGTAGGGGAAGAAAGGTGGGAGACCTTTGGTCTCGGACAAAAATCATTTTCAGTGAAGAAGTAACTTTTCACTTCAAAAGGTCAGCAAACCCTATGTCAGAATCTGGGGAATCGAGAATCCTTATACTGCAACTCTGGTACTCTTTGTACTCTGATACCGTAAAAATAAAATTTGATCAATTCAGTACTAAGCAAAAAATAATTATGTCGTGAAGCAACAATGCCTAGACAAGTTCTTAGGCAAAATAGTTAATTTTTAATACTGTGTATGCCAAATTTCAGTGAAAACTATTTTTGTTTTCAAAACAGTAAAAAGGAATAAGTTTAGAAATTTTATTGAAACACTTTGTTTCAAAAAATTCAAAAACTAGTAGGTTTTTAAGTTTCATAGACTACCGAACTTTCTTCCAGCACTTGGAGAGTACTGCATTCTATAATGCCTACTTTTCATTCTTTTCTTAATTTTCTGTTTAAATAATACAGACATTCTTAAAACATTTATCTTTTCTGCAACCACTTCACGTATTTATATTAACGCAGCTAATAATCAAAACACAACATTCTATTAATGACGATGCTTAATTATATTTATGGAACAATAATTACAAAATCGATTGCTTCTCCGGTGATTTATTCAGCGGAATAACAGGGAAAATGTTTTAAGATAAATGATTATTTAAAATTATTAACTCGATTTCAAATGGATTTTCTTTGGAATTTCCCCATACAATGGGTTAAGTAATCGACGAAATTAATTCTATGTTATCAAACATTACTTACACGCATTAGAGATGATTATTCCTTATCATGCACAGACAATATTAAGATGACTGTCAAATATTTTTTATGCTATGTCAATATGTCAGATATTTTCAGCACTGTTACAGTCTTAACAGAAAAAAAAACACTTTTAACAACATATACGTTTGGGAAAACCATGGAGTAAACATAATGTATTTAATGTATTTCCAAATAGAAAATTTATTCCTTAGCATGCACGAAAATCATCAAGCTGACTGCCAAATATTTTTATATTGTTTCAACATGTCAAACATTTTCAGCAATGTTACAGTTTTAACAGGAAAAAGGAACTTTTAACAACATATACGCTTTGGAAAACTATGGAATAAGCATAATTTATTTACTGCATTTCCAAACAGAAAATGTATTTCATAAGATGCACGAAAAATATCAAGTTAACAGTTAAATGTTTTTATGCTGTTTCAGTATGTCAAATATTTTCAACATTGTTCCATCTCAACAAGAAAATAAAAGCAGATTTAACAAAATATAAGCTTGGTAAAGCTATGGAATAAACATTATGTATTTAGTACATTTCCAAAGAGAACATTTAGTTGTTACAATATCCAACAGCTTGAAAGATTGCTTTACTGTAAGAAGTTACCCTTTCCACTGCAACTGATTAAAAACCGAAGATGTACTTCTTCCTAACGTTTCAGAAAGTTTGATGGTACCAAACTTTAGTACATGACTGATAAGTATGAGAGTATTCTAATTTGAAATGATGTCAATATTGTACCTGTAATTATAATTTTTTCTTCATATCAAAATACAATAAGCTCTTTCATGCGATTAACTCCGCGCAAGACTGAAATCATCTGAAAACAGTCAGTGGTGATTTAGAAAGGATTAATTCTATTTCACTTACTTACTTCCCTAAAAATAATCGTAATTCCTTTTTTGTACGTAAATATTATCAATTCTATAATGCAACGTGTAAAACAAAAGTGCATTACTCGGCGCGGAAACTTCTCATTCCAATCTTCCTTTTCTCATTCTTGATAATTTTGTTTTTACCTCTCTTTCTTGCACACACATATACGCATCCTCCCTACCCTCTTGCAAGCGTAGTCGAGGCGTTATCGTACGTGCTTTCACTTCAGTTCCTGACTCCGCTGACAATCCGATCAATAGTATGCGGATGACCTCAGAGCTGGCGAGAACTGTTCACTCCATTCCTCGCAGCTGAGATCTTTCTCGATTTAATTCCTTCCTCTATGCTACATTTTGCTGTTGCCTGAGGGGTCGATTTTTCGTACCCGGACCTCTTTAAAAGCTCCGTTCTTAGCGAAAATAGTTGGTGATTTTTTAAGCAGAAATCACAACCCTATTTGGGCATTGCCTAGAATATTTTGCACTTGGTGTTCTTTTCTCTGTTGGGTTACGCCTCCTATTTGATCTCCGCATCTGTTTGCATCATTTCCGGCTTTATCAGACACGCTTTGATAAAAATAAGTCGCTATATAGAGATATATTTTTGCTTTATTTCTACAATAAATGTTCTCAATAGGTCGGAGTGGAATTGTACGGAAAACGTTGGTTCCAGTATGAATCTGAATCAATACCAGTTAAAGATCAGAAACAATACAAAGAAAGCTAGTTTTAATAATTACCTGACCAGGGTATGTCTCAAAAATTTTAGCTGCCCTACCTTCGTTGGTTGTAAACGACAGAACTACTCGTCAAATAAAAGAAAGCGATACCGGATGTGAAATTGCTGCCAACTCTTCTCTTTGGTTCAAATTCTTATAATTCCACTTTTAGTTTCTGCATGTTTCTGCTCTCTCAATAATGGCATGTTGTTTAGCAGCTGTAAATGTTTTATGATTCTGCGGTAACAGTAATCGTCTCAAATGAAGCTGTAAACCTTCAATAAATACAGACAGTAATAAATCCTGCCTTTGAGCTTCAGCTGCAGGGTCACTATTTCTTTCTACAGGTACAGTTTTGTACGAAAGTGCCTCTATACGGGCAGCAAACTGCCTTACTGATTCGTGTGGCTTCTGAAAAGCCTGGATAAGAGCACGTATGTTAGAGTGCAAGTTGTGCACAGAAGTAAATCGTTCCTTTAAGGCATTTACAATATATTCTAGACTGGTTTCTCTTTTCAACCTAGGGTTGTTTCTTATGAAATCAGCAGCCTCACCTGCAACCTTGACTCTAATTACAGTCAATTTGTCTTTATCTGACCAGCCTACATGAGTGGCTATTAGGTCTATCCTATCCAAGAAGTCACTTAAACTAGTTCCACTGTCTGCGCCTGTAAAAACAGGAACAGATTCCAAAGGATCTGACCCAAAAACTGACATACCCTGGACTTCTCGATCCTCCTCCATACTAAAAAAACTACTACTAGCAGGAACTCTCTTTCTAGGCATACTGAACTATATGTTACTCACAATAATGCAATCACTAAGATAAAATGGTAACCTAATCTGTGACTCACAGGTGAACACTAACACTAATATAAACACAGAAATAACAATAGTACTTTAAACTAATAAACAGTGTAAGTGTTAATGTTGTTAACATTGGAGTCCATACATTTTTGAGAAAATACACATCTGTTATACAATGAATTTTTGTGTAAACAGTAATCAAATTGTGTAGCACTTAGATACTAACACATAATAACAACAGCAGTTCTGTGTAGCTGTTTGTGTTGTGAGCATTAGAGTCCATAAAAATGTGTCAAAACAAAAGTGCACATCTGTTATACACCCTCACAAGAAAATAAAAGGTAAATGTGTATATCACCAAAATACGACCACTGCATAGACGTGTTACTGTAACCGTTTAACTGATTGGGTTTTAGTATCAAGTCTAGACAGATGGAAGAAAAAATAGCAATACTTAAAATAAATGTTACTTGTTAAATACTTAAACAAACATAAAATCACCAGCATCAAGTTCAACACCCCCAAGAAGTTAATAATGTCCCTTAAATATGGCTCAAAACAACCAAAATATTAAGTGCTCAAAATTGGTTCAAAAGTCACGGCACCAATTGTTATATACTAAGCTGTAAAATACTAGTAGTTTAAACAAATATGAATTGCGTTGTGTTTGTACCCTTTTAAATTTCGTTTCAACAACCCGAAGAGCCTTGCTACTGGTGAAACCATGTTGTGTAATCAGAAATTCAAGTAAACACATAAAATCAATAATACTAACTTAGTTTATTACTTTCCTTAAAACACTGATATCAAACAAATTTACTAACATAAAATTATACTAGTCCCCGGGAACTACCTTATTTAGTTTAGAAAACAAATAGCTAAACATTTATATATTTTCCACAAATACTGCAATCTTAGACAGTAACCACTTCAATTCAAATACTATTGTTTAAGTAATAACTATTTTTATGAGTTAAGATACAAATTAAAATTTTCTATTTCATTTTTCAGTTGTAAGGTTCTTACACCTTATTTATCCCAGAACAAGAGAAAATTCAAATAATGAAGTACAGAGTTAAGTACCTATAGTATTGCACCATAAGGGGAAAAAAAAATTATACCTTTAACTAGAGCAATTTAAGACTGCTCACAAATTTCTTCAGATCTCAGTTAAATCAGCAAATCTTCAAAAATATTAAAGATTTAAATTTTCTACCTTTCAAAATTCTTTACAGCAAACATTTAAATAAAAGTTAAATTCTGATAATAATAGAATCTTTAAAAAAATTCAAGAAATAATTAAACCAGAGAATTTTGGATGAAAAAAAAATCTTTAAGAATTTAAGTTAACATTAAAGTTCAAAAAGAAAAACTTCTTAACTGACGGAAGATGTGAACCTGGAGATTTGGGGGTTCGACGGCAGCTTGGCGGACACCGAACATTCGAAGAATACCCAGTACGCAGGAACTTGGAAGTTTCATCCAGCCTTCTGTATTACGAACTTCAGAGCCATCAGGAAACTCAGGTCGGAACACAGGTTGCTTGGCTATTGATTTTTTCTGTTCTTATAAATTGAAGAAGCGGACTGAGTCTTCATCAGATGGTAGAATTGACGAAGAAATATTTACTTTCCATTTTGAAGGACATTATTTCTGTGGTAGTTGAAGCATGGAAATATAATTTTCTTTCATTTCCTTTTCTATTGCAGAATTATTTCATTTACATTTTTGAAGGACTATTTCCGAAGCCATGGAGTAAGACGTGACAGGAGCCATAAGCCCCCCGTTAAAAAAACAAATTCATCCTTTCTGTTGCAGCAACAAGATGCCCAAGGCGCCCGAGAAAGTTATCTTCTTGTCAGCCGAATGCAAAAACGAAAACGTCCCAACAGCTTCGCAATCCCACCTGCACCCGCTTTTTGTCAGGTCCGGACACTAGATATCGCCAAAACTCGCCAAAAGGGTGAATAAACTGAAACTCTACCCCTCACACAAACCCCTGCTAATATCGTCCAAAAATCGAGGAGTTGAACTGGAACAAAAATCCGAATCTCGCCAAGCCCGCCAAAAGAAGAACCAAGAATTCGACGTAGGCGTGGGAAAACCAGCAAACCTAGGCAACGGACAAAAATTCCTAAGCAAAGGCTTGGAAATCAACTGCAAAAGTGACGCTTTTCAATCCTTTCCCCCTCAACCAAAAAAAATACTCGAAGTGCAAAAATTCGTTGAATAATTAACTGTAACTTAAAAACTGTTTAAGCTAGAGACTTGAAAGTACTCTTAAATTAAAAGGCTAATTTTTCTGCATCCAATGATATAAGTTAAATGAGAATCAACCTAAGTTAAGTAATTTTAAATCAAGTTTATTACCTACGAAAGCACCTAATTCCATTGTCTGTTTCAACGCGTTTACGAGTAACCAGTGGAAGAGACGTACAAATCTTAAAGTACCAAAACCACTAATTAAAATTAAACCAAAGCAAATATAAATACAAGATATTAAATAAAATAACGTTGTGTAGCATAAATTTAGAATAATGAAAATTAATCTTAAGTCAAACTTAAATAATTAAGTGTTACATGAAAATTTGCTACACAACAAAGTCGTTTCATGAGTTACATATATTAATACAGAGTTAAACCATGTCAGTTATTCATAATTGAACCTAAATACTGTATTGAAGTCAAACAGCATTGCCCGTCATTGTCGACAGGTAATATGTAATGGAATATATAGACAATAAAATAATTTGAATAACTTGATATACAAAAATTAAAATCATAATTTAATGAAGAACAAAATACGTAGCTGAAACTTATGGCTGAGTATTATAACATTTATTTACGCTTAAAAATACATAAGAGTGGAATAATATAATCAACATTTCTCTAAAGATTTTTAAACAGATTTCTACAGCAGTTATGACAAAATCCTTTACATTTCATAGCAAAATTTGTAAGAGAACTTTTTCCAAATTTTTTTTTCATAATCTTATCTTTTGCGCATTTTCACTTTTCTAACATTTTTTTCTTCTTAACGTCAGAAACTTCCAATATCGAGTCTTTCCATTTTTAATTTTTCCCTCTTCTAATAATGAGAGTTCGTGATGTAATAAAAAGCACATAATGGTTAGCAATCGGAAAGTCCGGAGTTCTAATTTCGCCAAGGCATTGCATAATGTTCATGTTTTCTCCTTCTAAAAACTTTACATAAACATTTTGCGTGTCATGTTACTTTTGATACGTTATGATGTCGTAGTATTAATCTATGCAGTTCCGCAAATTGCCAGTTCATAAGATTACTTCCGAATAAGACAGAAGATAATTATTTTATCTTTCAAATTATAATGATATAATACTTATATAATAGGACGAAATGATTTATTTTTAAACAAAAATTCGTTTCTTGAATAAAGATTTCTGAATTCCATGTTCTATAAAACGTATATCTGCATGATACTATACATAATCTAATCGCCTGATAATTTTTATTCTCTGCTATTTTTTACAATTAATACATCAGTTCTGAAATTCATCTAAAATCATACATTATGTATTCTGCTACAGAAAAAGGGAGTTTTATATGATATCTTACTACCTCATTATTACTGCAGATCAGTCGTTAAAATTAAGAAAAAAGAAAAGAAAAAACTGTTTTGTTTTTATGTGTTACCTTTTGTTGCGTAATGTCATTTCAAGTTTCTTCATATCATTATTTCTTAAGTTGGAGAATAAATGGTTTTCTGAATGACGAGAAAGTGTATGTTTAAGCATCACATTCGGCAACAAGACAAACATAATTGCCTTAGAATTTAATGCTTATTCACCAAATCTCCGTGGTGGTAAGTAATGTTTTAATTACCTACAAGTCGTGTTACACCAACTCTTAACATTTTTAAGTACACGCAGTATGAATATTATATCACTGAAGAATAATTATAACAGCATCCAATAGCAATTGCAGAGAAAAGGTATATTAACACCGAATAAGCATTTCTTAATTTGTGTATCTTTTCAAAGACAGTGCGGTCATGGGCATACAGTTATTAAAATTGAGATCATTGTTATTTCAGCAACCGTACACATAATGCATATGAGCAAATTTTTATTTGCGTATGAGCGCCATGTTATTTATTACCACATTATAATGAATTTTCAGTAATGAAACTGACACACTTGTTTTTTTTTGCAAATTTACAGAAGACTGGGTTAAAGAAGCAATGTTAAAAGTGTCTTTTAAAGCATTGGCGATAGAGAATCACAGTAGTGTCATAGAAAGGAAGATAAATTCAGCTGACAACTCTCTCCGACTAATCTAATTCAAGTAGCTACTTAGAAATACATAAGCCGAATCTCATTCACTCTTTTAATCGCATTATTAATACTTCGCGGGAAATAATATAAGTCGACACAGAACAGAAATTTAACTCATTTCGCTAACAGAATGAATGATCTTCAAACAGGAGCACAGAAAGATTATTAGATATCCCTACGTATTAAATTACTTTATGGAATTTGTGGTATTCGCATCACAGATCCAGCTCGTAGTAAATCTGTTATATATCTACATAAGTATTTATGTCGGATAATTAGCAGGCTGTCAGATAATTAGCATAATATTATCTATCATTTTTAAACTTTAATTATTCCTTTCATGTTTCATTTGGCTTTTTAATTCTCGCCTCGTAGGGTATAATGGTTTATTTTATATATAAAAATAGGTAATTAGGAACAGAAGTGTTAATTTTAAATATTTAAAAATAACATCAACAAGACTCCAGGAATGATGCGACTTCATACCACTTTCCTTTCAACCGTATCGTAGTAAGTGTTTAATGTCCCCTGCATTTCAGCGATTTAAATTCATGGTTAGCTGGTTCTCAAGTACTTTTTAGAATATGCATGCAAAGAGAATGACAAGATTATTCAACATTTTAAGTAAATTCTAGAACACAGCAGTCAGCATTTGGTTCGAAACATTTTAATTATAAATGATGAAACTGTATACCTTACAAAGAAAAGCAAATCCTAGTAGGATATTTTACTCTGCATGCTATTTGTTACACATATGAATATTACAAGAATAGAACGTGATGTATGCAGATGAATGTGGCTGCTCAATATTTCACGAATTTGTCGAACACCGACATACAGGTCATACATACAGGTCATGTAATTGGCCATAAAATGTAAAATTTATTCCAAACTATCACAGCGACATTCTGAAACCTATCTGTGAAAATATTATCAACAGCTTGTAAAGTATTTTGTATACATATTTGATTATGATACATATTTTTTGGCTTCTTTGGAATTTATTCTTGTATTTTGTTGAAGCAGCTCCAGTTTGTTTAAGATTAAAAAAGGGGGTTCTTACACATTTTAAAACAATTTAGGCGGCGTATTATTAATGTCTCACGTGTAAAAATTATGTTTTTAAATGTTCGTGATAGCCTTTTAAGTCTGCACCATGATTTCCATGATAGAAGGGCTTTCGTTAATATTTCCAGAGGTATTGGTTTGCATTCCTCTTCCACTATTTTCAAGAGTGCATCAATCGAAGTACGTTTGCGTTTAGAAAGAGCTTTTTTCAAGAAACCAAAGGCACAACTCTCCTTACGTGAGACACCAGAGGATTTTTCAGCAGTACTTTGAACAAGTATATATGCAACATCTGTACCCGTCTATATTCTTTTATGAGCTGCAGTGGTATTTTTCGAAATAGACCTGTTGCTTTGTCTTGATCACGTTTCACGCTTTGAAAGTGATTGAGATAAAGAAGCGGAATTTCTTCGGCAAATATCAGACGTAAATCTTTCTCTTAATAGTGCACTGAGTTGATTTGAACACTTTTTCCAATACTCGTAATTATAATTTCCCATTATTAGAGAATCCTGCGACTATCCTAAACTCTTCACTGAAACTTTCCTTGCATTGACGAAACCATGTCTGTGAATTCTTTGCGTTTTCTATAATATGTAGACCGTTTTTTTTCTGCAATTTAGATAAACCATACTTCAAAAGGTTCACAATGTATTTATATTTACCGCCTGTTACATAGTTTTAATACAGAGTTCTAAAAATTGGTATTCGTTGAGCCACAGTCCTGGGCAAAAGCTGGTATGTTCTTTTTAAGTTCTTTTTAAGTTGTAAATCTTGTTTATTATTTCATTTATTGTTGTTATAGATCTACTTAAAGAACTTTCAATTGATTTCTGAGTTGTCGGAGGTTTTCTTGTCTCTAACGACTTAACTTTAGATACATTAGAGACAGTACATACCTTCATTCAGGTATTCGCTTAGAGACTTCTTAAAGTGTAGAAGTAATGGTTGACGGTTTTTTTTCCAATTAATAACGTTGCTTATTTTTCGCTTAGAAATTTTAATACCATTCATATCAAAAGATTTTGAGTTATGAAACAGAAACAGTTCTGTTCGGAAAGCGCAGAAATCTGTCTCTCAAACCACAGCTTATTTATGTTGTGTAGCAAATTTTCATGTAACACTTAATTATTTAAGTTTGACTTAAGATTAATTTTCATTATTCTAAATTTATGCTACACAACGTTATTTTATTTAATATCTTGTATTTATATTTGCTTTGGTTTAATTTTAATTAGTGGTTTTGGTACTTTAAGATTTGTACGTCTCTTCCACTGGTTACTCGTAAACGCGTTGAAACAGACAATGGAATTAGGTGCTTTCGTAGGTAATAAACTTGATTTAAAATTACTTAACTTAGGTTGATTCTCATTTAACTTATATCATTGGATGCAGAAAAATTAGCCTTTTAATTTAAGAGTACTTTCAAGTCTCTAGCTTAAACAGTTTTTAAGTTACAGTTAATTATTCAACGAATTTTTGCACTTCGAGTATTTTTTTTGGTTGAGGGGGAAAGGATTGAAAAGCGTCACTTTTGCAGTTGATTTCCAAGCCTTTGCTTAGGAATTTTTGTCCGTTGCCTAGGTTTGCTGGTTTTCCCACGCCTACGTCGAATTCTTGGTTCTTCTTTTGGCGGGCTTGGCGAGATTCGGAATTTTGTTCCAGTTCAACTCCTCGATTTTTGGACGATATTAGCAGGGGTTTGTGTGAGGGGTAGAGTTTCAGTTTATTCACCCTTTTGGCGAGTTTTGGCGATATCTAGTGTCCGGACCTGACAAAAAGCGGGTGCAGGTGGGATTGCGAAGCTGTTGGGACGTTTTCGTTTTTGCATTCGGCTGACAAGAAGATAACTTTCTCGGGCGCCTTGGGCATCTTGTTGCTGCAACAGAAAGGATGAATTTGTTTTTTTAACGGGGGGCTTATGGCTCCTGTCACGTCTTACTCCATGGCTTCGGAAATAGTCCTTCCAAAATGTAAATGAAATAATTCTGCAATAGAAAAGGAAATGAAAGAAAATTATATTTCCATGCTTCAACTACCACAGAAATAATGTCCTTCAAAATGGAAAGTAAATATTTCTTCATCAGATATGGGTGAGTTTCAGAAAAGGATAAGTTTATAAGAAGCAAACACTATTTCTAATTTCAAATAAAAACACATCCCCGAAATGTTTATTCCAAAATATTTGCTATTTTTGTGTCTATTCTGACTTTTTTTAAATCTGCAAACACTGTCTGTATTCATTTGTGGTAGCAGCATTTCAGCAAATTTTAAATTGCAAAACTACTTTTATTCGCTTGTACCTTCTTGGAGACTTACGAGCAATTCCAGCATTGAGTTTCCGATATTTTACTATCAAAATATATCGATTTTCGCTATTGCATCAATAATAGAGAGCAATTACTTTTGAAGAAAATTTCAGCAGATATTAAAGGGTATAGATAATGTCTAGGAGAATTCTAGCTTATACGTTATTTCAGATAATCTTTGCTTAGGAAAAAAAATCTTTATAAAACTGAGGTCAAATAAACATCATCTACTCCTGCTTTCATTTAATATTACTGTCAATCTTGGAATTCATTTAAATACTGGCATAATAATTATATCGATTTCATATTTACGGTACATTTGTCGTGATTATTTGTTTGGTATTGCCTTTTTTAAATATCAAAGGATGATGAACGTTTCAAAATTTCATTCATTGATTTGCTCAGCGGCACTCCAGACGTTCAGTTTTGCTCTAGAATCGAGTGATCAGTAGAAAAAATGTATTTCACAAAGAAACACACATTTCTATTCTGCATGTGTGATAAAAAAAGCAGGTTGAAGGTGAAATTATCATAGCTTTGTCTTGAAAAAGAATTGCCCAGATTATTTAGATTTCACAGATACAAAATATTTAAACTGAATTTTGTAAAATGAAATTAGATAAAAATTTCAATAAATAAGTGCTATAGATTTGGGGATCAAATTCGTGGGAAAATTAAACATTTAAATGGCTATATATATATAATATGTAATAAACCTTGAAACGTTTCCTTGATTCAAAGAACCAATTCGATAACCGATTCAATAAAGATTCAATGAGATCAGTATGCGATAATCGATTCAATGTGCGAACAAATCGATTCAAAGCACTAGCTTCATTTAGGCTTCACTAGCTTCATTTAGGCATTTGCATAGGCAATTACACAGTCACTCCATAGCTGTGTCTTTGCTTACACTTACAACTTGCACTGTTTCAATAACTGATGCAACATTTCATTGTGTTTTCATTCAGTTGCTTGCCTTTCTCACGACTTTTCCATTTCAAACAGATTATATGATCTCATGACCATTAACTCGCATCTTAATATTCAGTGTAATTAGAAGGGGTTATTAAAAAGCAGTGGCAGAAGGCTAATAGTTCTAAAAGGAGTTTGCTGCCATAGGTACAAAAACTTAAATTCTGCAATATAACTTGCCAGCCATGCCTATCAATTTCTGCCAAGTTTTGGAGAACCATCATGGATCTCCTAAGACAGCGTTGATCGGAGGTACTAGAGGACCTCCTGAACTGTTTCTATATAAATCTTTATGAATCTATTATCTTTTCACAAAATGAATTGTTTCCTGCGAGTGATCTATTTCAGAAGTAGTGAGAAGGTCTTCCTTGTGCTAGCATAGTCGCTGCTGAGCTAAAGAGAAGTGGATGAACTTGTAAAGACATTAGGTATTTTTGAAAGCAGGAAATGTGAAAAATGAGCAATGCCCTCTTGGGTCTCGAACCACGGACCTCTCGAATACGCGCCGAGCGTGCTGACCACTACACCACAAAGCATGCAAAGAAAGCGGGAGAAATACCACGATATCTTCAAGTTACTTACCATAAGGCAAGACGTTTTGGAACTATCAACGTGCTGCCACAGTTTTTTCCCAACGCTTCTCAACCACAATTATCCGTTCATTATTTTCAATATCACAATTTATATTTCTTCCAATCTATACGAAAATGCCTTCCTGTATGCACCTTTATGTGCAATAATACACACCATCCCTTCTCTCTTTCTCTCAAAAAAAAGAAAGCTTTATTTTAAATAATTTTGATTTGCATTTTGAACCTTGAAAATTGAGATTATATCTAAATCGAACTCATATAATTGGATTTCGAATAAACGATGGCAGAGTGCATTTCTGAAGAACTGAATTTTGCATTGAAAGTCCTTTTTTTTCTATTTTTGAATCTCGTGTTCAAAGAAAAAAGAAATTCGTTAGAAAACATCATGTTTTGAAAAATACATGATTTGATTACTTAACTATACGGCTGAAAGTACAAAATTTCCCAAGCATGGCATGAAAACATTAAAATTCTAAACTTGTCCTTATTAAATCTTTCTTTAAATCTTAGTTTTTCGCTTTACAGTATTGTAAATCTCTACGAATACGTAATGCTAACTTACTTCATACATTATCTTTACGTCATCCCATCAATATTTACTATTATCTTGACATAGATACATTTATATGTATTGTTGCGTGCGTACGGGTTCGTAATGGATTGAATGCACAAGTCGATAAAAAGTTAATGATATTTATTCTTTTCACAAGAAATAAAAGAAAATGCTGCAATATTTCCTCAGAGATATTAGTACAATATCACAAAATCTCAAACGTTTAATAGAACTCAATTCAAAAACAGGGAAACTAATTCAATCTCACAGCGAATTCGCTACAATCAATAACAGCATTAAGTAAACAAACTATTCGCTTAAAACCGCTAACTGAGCTGACATGTTTAAATTCGGCTTTTATAAGCTTTTTAATTATTCACTAAAATATTATATTAAAATTTATAAAACTCTCGATTTTCCTCGATGGTAACAGCAATTACGAGATATGTATTTATTAAATATTAAATGCATGCGCTCTTGCATTTTTACTTTTCCGACGTAGCTAAATCGTCTAAATTGCACGGGAAAATAAAACAATTTTAAATACAATACTAAATAAATAGCTAAATATATACGAAATCCGTAACACTTCGCCACTTTCCAAAGATTACACGTCCCGGGCAGTACAATCCCTGGACAGGAAGACAAACCTAACGCATCAATGCAATAATACACATTACAATAACAAAATAAACAATAATTACAATAAGTAACTTTCAGCAAATCAAATATTATCAAATATTAAATACAAATCAAATACTACAAATACTATCAAATATTAAATACAAATAACATACTAAAAATACTATCAAATATTAAATACAAATCAAATAGTACAAATGCTATCAAATACTAAATACAGATCAAATACTATCAAACACTAAACACAAATCAAATACTATCAAATACTAAATATAAATCATATACTAAATGCAAAAAGGACCATAGTCTTATACTGTTTTACGTTACTATTTACAATTATATACACTGCGTACTATCGCCATAGTAAGGAGCTAACCTGTCGTAATGGATGACTTTAGGCTTTTTTCGATGACTTACGGATCCGAACCACGACGTCGTTCAGCCTGTTCAGGACTGTGTACGAACCATCTCAAGGTGACTGTAGTTTCGGACAGAGTCCTTTGAGTCGAGTCGGATTACACAACCACATCTTCTCTCCTTCGTTGAAACAATGTCCAGTAGCTCTCGTGTCGTAGCGAGTCTTCATCTTCTCCGTCGTAAAGTTGACTCGCTCTCGTGAAGAACGGTGCATCACTTCAAACCAGGCCTGGATATCTTGGATGCATTCCTCAGGCGAAGAAGGCGCATCTGCAAAGCGGCCAAACAAGAGATCACAAGGCAGACGAAGATTACGACCGATGAACATTTGGGATGGAGCATTGCTGGTAGTCTCGGGTTTCTAATCGACCCTAGTATGATTTCGGCAGCTTTTTGAGCAGGGCCTTTCAGAGGAGACGTCGGCGTTTCCAGCTAAGGATCCCTTCTGATGATTGATAGTCATGTTCTCAGAAGCTGAAAGAAGTTTGTTGTTTTTGAAGTGTAAGGAAATATTGTATTTCCTTCAAACGTCCAACCCGAGTATGCAAGGATCTGTAATATCCGCCACATATGCACCGAGTAGGTGGCACTTTCAAAGGCAATGTTCACGTTTAACTTTCCATCTATGTCAATTTCCTCGCCGGGCGTAATCTGGAGTGTAATACAGGATGGCGTCCAAATCAGTTTATCTTTAAATCATTGAGCTAAATTTTTCCAATTGATAGTAACATTAACTCCTGTTACAATGATCATATTGCAAGGAAATCCATCGATATACTCATTAATGGATAGTCTATTACTTTTGCCACTCACTGCAGATATCTTGAGCGCTTTAAAACAGGGTTTTTCACTATCTCGCAACCTCAGCTCCTCGATATGGTCATTAATATGCTTTCTGCTTCGTTCCTGGGAAATGATCTTATTTTCCGTATCACGGGGTGCCCTGTAGTTCCTTTGTACGTGGCCTTCGGCTCCGCAGTTCCAGCACTTTGGTTTCTTGTCACTCCTTTTCCATCTCATGGCATTTAATTATCTGTTTATATCGTCCGCCTTATTTTCCGTGCTCTGGGTTTTTCGGCAATTCCTTCGCATGTGCCCTAAAGCAACGCAGGTCCAGCACTTTACGGTCCGTTTCTTGTCACCAATATTCCGCTTCAAGGCATTCAGTTGTATTATTATTAAATCAACTAAACGAGCCATCACACACCTCTGACTGGGTAGCGATCTCTACGAGTTGCTTGCTGGGCTGCCTTGAATTTCATGGCATACACTACAGCGCTTTTTATATCTTTCACATCTGCCATTTTCAGAGCTTTCTGTACTTCAGGATGCCGGATGCCGTCGATCAAGTATTGCAGGTACAGGATTTACCTTGTTTCCGTCGGACACTCCGAAAAAGCGAGGTAGGACAACCTTTCAAGAATTGTGGCGAGCTGCTGGATTGTTTCCGTAGGGTTCTGCTGATAGGATTTTAACTGAAACTGTAATCTGTTGAACTCTTATCTGCTATAATCTTTTACACACTTCTCTGCAAAATGTAGCTCCAATGCGCCGGAGAGAGTTTCGAAATCTAGCCTTTTGTTTTCGGGAACAGTTTGAAGGATATCCGCTGCGTTCTGCTCTCAGAGAAGCGGAAAGATGACAGGCCTTAGCTTGGGAATCCTATCCATTCGCATCTGCAACTATAGAAAATTGAGTCTTACAAACTTACCAAGATGTCTTCCCATCATATGTGAATAGCTTCAGGGAGGAACAAGGAGGCATGGGTAAGAATTTAAAACAATCGGTATTGCTCTCTGCCGTTGCTACGAACTCTAAGGTATCAACGTCTTTGGCAACTGCAGAAACTTTGTCATTAATTTGTTGTTCCACTGCAGAAACTCTCTCTTCTATTTGTTCTTTCACAGAAGAAACTCTGTAATCGATTAGTTGTTCCACGGCAGAAACTCTCTCTTCTATTTGTTCCTTGACAAAAGAAACTGTATTTTCAACCATGTCTATTCTGCCTTCCAATACCTCAAATTTATTTTCTATTATGTAAGTAATTTCCTTTTTCATTTCTTCTTGACCTTCTTGAACGGCTTTTATCTATTCCTTAACGGATGCTTGACAGGCTTCCATCCTTTCTTGACCTGCTTTCATTTCCTCCGTCGCCAGCTTTCATTTCTTCTTTAACGGAGTTAACGACACCTTCCATCTTTTCTTGGAAAAGCAGTGACAAGTTATCTCAATTGTTCTTCCATTGCTCTCGTGAATGGTATTCAATTCCCAC
This sequence comes from Stegodyphus mimosarum, assembly GCA_000611955.2. Lineage (NCBI taxonomy): Eukaryota > Metazoa > Arthropoda > Arachnida > Araneae > Eresidae > Stegodyphus > Stegodyphus mimosarum. The sequence goes on along the minus strand of KK121257.1, from coordinate 358,191 downwards.
TTCTGATACCAAAAATTGTTGCGTGCGTACGAGTTCGTAATGGCTTGAATGCACAAGTCGATAAAAAGTTAATGAAATTTACTTTTTTCACAAGAAATAAAACAAAAGACTGAAATATTTCCTCAGAGATATTCGTACAATACCACAATATCTCAAACGTTTAACAGAACTCAATTCAAAAACAAAGAATCTAATTCAATCTCACAACGAATTCGCTACAATCAATAACAGCATTAAGTAAACAAACCGTTCGCTTGACACCGCTACAACTGAACTGAGGTGTTTTAATTCGGCTTTTATAAACTTTTTAATTATTCACTAGAATATTCTGGTAAAATCTATAAATATCTTGATTTTCCTCGATGGCAACAGCAATTACGAGATATTTATTTATTAAATATTAAATGCATGCGTTCTTGTATTTTTACTTGTCCGACGCATCTAAATCGTCTGCGTTGCACGGGAAAATAAAACAATATTAATTACAATTCTAAATAAATAGCGAAATAACTACAAAATCATTAACAGTATGTATTTTAATTTTTAATTTTAGAGATTTTAAACAGGCAGATAGCATACAGTTAAGAAGTTAACTTTTTCATCTCCACGGCAGACAGCAAAAGCACACATATAAAAAATCGTTAAAAATGCAAATAGATACAAGAATAGATAAAAGGAAACGGGTAGATAGATTCAAAATATGGATGAAGATTTACTTGAAAAGACAAGTACAGATATAATAAATCTAGGTAAATAGATACCCAAGTACATACATGAGAATATATGCGAGTACACTCTAAAAACGAAAGTGACAAAGCTTAAATTCTTAGATGTAGATTACAGCTTTATTTCTCAAATAAAATTCGAAAAAAATATATATTTCTCTTTCCGTTCTCTCTACTGTAGTCTATAAATTTGTCATACAGTAGGTATCAATAGGTTACCATCAGCTAGAAGCGAACAAACATATCAATCCTGATACATTCTACTTCGAGATGTGTGCCAGAAACATAATTTATACACTATTTAAAAATATTTATCATTCGATAGCATGAGAAAGCCCCATTCACATAAACATTTGAAAGATATTTTATGGAAGCTCTCCGCTATCGCCGGAGGACGTGAATAGAAATCAAATAGGTTCATTTCTTTAAATGGAATGAAATGGCCATCGCCGAGTGAGTTCCTTGTATTTGAGATTTTGAGCATTAAGTTCACAGATATACGACTGAACTGCCATCAATATAAAGTAAATATTTTTCTCTCCGTTACCACAGCGTATAGCAGCAATCTATATTTCTATAATAATGGAGAACTGTAGTTATGGGCTTATAATAAATGGCGTCCTGCGTAAATGAAAGGCTGAACGGATTTTCGCTGTGGAATTTAGAATACCGTAAGTTTATGTACGTAATTTAATGCATCCTTATTTCGTTTTATTCTATGTTTTATTTATTTATTACGAATCATTATCTGTTTTTCATTTCTACTATAATGTTCTGAATATGCTGATATTTTCAAGTAGTGTGTATCTATTATATATTTTGTATTAAGTTGTTAAATTATGTAAAAATGAGAACGGAAATTTTCTAAGCAGAACAACTACAACCTCAATTATGGTCTGCAAAATTTGCTTTACTTTGGACATTTTTCTGTCAAGCTGACCAAGTTTGATGACATATTCACATAGTCTCAAATTTCTGGTATCATGGAAATCAAAGCATTCTTAAGGATCTCCTCTCATTGGTCAGGTATCATGTTGAAATGATAAAAGGCTGGGGAAACGGTTCGTTAGCATGTTTAGTTCTAAGTTCAGCAATCAATTAAGAATCATGTATCAGATAATTTCCACTCTCAAAGCAAGATAAATAAAACGCAAATATGGGTGCGGAGTACCAATCATTCAATGTAACTGCGAACTCAAATAAATGAGTTTGCAAATCTATTGGTTCTTTTATTCCAGCGTTAGGGATTTTCGAAAAACGGTGATTCTGAATCTTTTTGGAACTGAATTTGTGATATTTCGTCTCACTACCTGTAATTTGGAGACGGCATGTGGGCATTATTAGAGACACATTTCGTTCTTTTTACCATTTATGTTAATTTGTTATTCCTCAGATTGGGAATAAATGATCAAGTTAATTTTTATCATCCTTCCTAAGTGTTGAAAAATTTGACATAGAATAAAATATAGGGCAAGAAAGGAAGTCGGCTATCTCTATGGCTTTCGTGTTCTCAAAAGCGAATATTATTTACAAAACATTGGTATTATCTAACACTGCCCTCAGCAGATGGCGTTAATTACCAGTTGTATTGCATATTCACAGACTTCACACTGAGAGTCAGGAAAATAACACGTGTTTTGGCAAATGTTCATCATGCATTTGCCTCATTAATTGATTTCTGTGTGTCTCATTAATTGATTTTGAAAATTAATGAAAAATGTGTTGACTTTTGTCCCTTATTAAATTCGTAATCGCCATTTTAAGTTAGCACAGTTACAAAATATCTCTAAATAAACACATTTAATTAAAAAAAATTACGAAAAATATAATAAAAAATAGCTTTTCTAAACATCATGAAACCAAATTGTGGAAAATAAACGATAATAATATAACACCAAAAATACTAGAAATAATGAGCGTTAATATTAAAATATGATCATAAATCTGAAATCTAGGAAAGTAATTAATTTTTGAATTTCTACAATTCTGGAATATGCGACGAAACTTTTAAGTTTTTGTGTTATATTGTGTAAGAAGAAATTTGTTTGTTACTTAAAATTTTTAAAAGTAATTTTTTAATCTTACAAATTAAAATAATTTTGATTAGCCATACGATAAAAAAGTTTGGAAACCGTAATACATATGGTTTTTCTAAGATTCTTACGAAAATTCAAACTGTAACCCCACGGTTCAATAAGCGTCACCTAGCGGCGGCCGCCGGAAGAAACACCGTTCCAAAAAAAGACTATAGCCTTCAGTCGGTGTACTGGAATCATGAACTAAGCATGGTGTTCTCCGAGATTTACTTTGTACTTGTAAATGTATAATTCAAAAGTCCTTAAATGTAATGTTTTATTTTTTTCCTTTTATTGTGTTTTCTTAATTAAAGTTAATTAAAAAGCCTAGGTGAGTCTCTTGTTTATGGTAATTTGGTTATAAAATGTTAACAACCTTTTTCATGTGAATTGAAAACAGTGAAGGGAAAATTCTATAGGCAAATTTCATTTACTGTTTTATTTGCAATATAGATTGGGTTTGTAGCAATGCATATGATAGCCAATTTTTGTAACTCAAAATGTAATAAGGTTTTTCAGTTCACTAGAAACACGGCTTTATAGTTACTGATTTCATGGGTTTTTTGCATATCCTGAATTGCCTTAAATTTCTCAAACTGTTTTGAAAATCCCACTTAAAATATTCTTTTGGTTTCACATCAGTTGGTTTCAGATAATTATACCTAATAACCAAATATTTCAAACCCATTATTCTGTTTTCTTCAAATTTCAAACTGAAAATTCGCTTGTTATGCTTTAAACACATACCTTTCATTAATACAGCGTCCATTTTGGAAATAAAATGGTTTTACTATCATATACAGGTTCTCTCAAAAGTTCTTTGCCAAACTTATCATGCTGGTCTGTCATACTATGACAAAAAAGATTTATATAGGAACCTGTTTCCGAAAATGCGAACGGCGACCGCTAGAGGGCAATGTTCGCAAGTGTAGAGGAGAAGAAACAAAGGCTAAAGAAAGAGGTATTAATATGACATTTATTAAAGAACATAGTTAAATCGGAGAATATATTCAAAATTCCTTCCATTCGCTGAATTGCATGAACGTCATCGCAGGGATTCATGGACCCACTCGAAATGGCAGGTATGTCAAGGATATGTGCAGCCGCTTCTGCGATCCTGGCGACGAGATCCATGTTCAGTATTATGGTCATCTGCTACACCATGGACTTCATGTATTCTGACAGGCACAAATCCAGGGAAATCAGATCACGGTGGCCATGCGACTGGTCCGCCTCCGCCAATCCAGCGATCAAGATATGTATTATCGAGGTACTCCCACAGAGTGCTACTAAAATGTGCAGACTTTTCATCATGCTGAAACCAGGTGTGTTCCGCGTGTAGCTGCTGAAACGTCAACAATCAGATCTGGCAACACTGTTTCCACAAAATGTCCATAAAGAACTGTGTTAGTAAACCGGCTTATCCTTCTCCCGCAAGTCTTCACCTGAAATGATCACATTTCTTTTTCTCCCATAAGCCTGCGAATATTGACCTTTAGCGGTTACCGTTTGCATTTTCGGACACAAGTGCCTATGTAAATCTTGTTTGTTATGGTGTGACAGATAACCATGTTCAGTTTAGCCTTTTAAAACAATACTGGTACTCATAAAGTTTTGATGGCCAAAACATTAAAAAGTATTAGAATACTATATTTCATATAAACTTTCCCTAAATGTCTTTCTGTTAATGTAACTATATTTTATTATCTCTGTAACAACCTGAGCTCTGATTCTAATGAAGATGGAAATTAAAATTTTCTCGCACCCAGATGACTAAATAAGCAATCGAAAATAGATAAACAATTCAGGATTATTTATACTTAATAGCGATATCTTAAATCATTTGATACTAATTTCACAGAATGCAATAAATTACAGTTAAATTATTCACAAGTTCAATTTGCAGTTAAAATGACTTAACAAGGAAAGTTCTAGCAATTTAAAAAACGTTAGAATATTTCCATGTTAATTTTTTAACTTCAGTTTATACATGCAATGCTGGTAGGTATGACTATTTTAACTAAAGTTTAAATATATAATATTGTCAATAACCTTAGAGTCGCTGCTGCAAAGAAATACGACTATGTCTTTAGGATGGAAAAAAGGTAATTTAAAATCCATACAATTGTCACAAAATAACGCACTTTATAAAATTTATTGGGAAAATTAATGTATATCGTGAGATCTTTATCTTTCTTCATCTTCCAAACATATTATAATCAAAGCAATTATTCAGAATCAAGTTACTTTAAGCTATTGGTTAGATATTTTACGGATAATGATTTTCTAGCTCCGATTGCCGCCTAGCAGAGTCGGATAGTTCAGTTCGTAAATAATTATCCCATTCCTCATCCGCACTTTTGTGGTGTACGTAGCTAGCACATCCAGCTAGCCTTCAAAGATCTATGACTCAAATTCCAGCTATGGCTAGAGAATGTTTGGCACTTTAGGGCGATTAGTAAAGCTGCCGTTGCGCGCACAATAAAAAATTCAAGATTCAATACAAATATACCTTTAATTGGCTGAGAAATCTTCTCTGGCGCTCTCTGAAAGTTACCTTGCCTATGCAGCTTATGCCTGGAGTCAGCTCTGTTTCCAGAGAGAACGCGAGTTAATTTTTCGCGATTCCCTCCTCAACTACGTGTAACAGTCTCGAATGAACCACAGATAAGACAAGAATTAACTCGTCTCCACCTTAACGTGATCGACTGGCTCTCGCACGTCTTATCAGTCGGCTTAAATAAGGCAGATTTTTAAGAAATATCGCATTTTTTCGTGCACGCCGTTATGGTTTAAGGTTATAATGTATTTTTCTCCATCCTTTCCATGTGCCTTTTTGGTGTAACTGGTGGCATGCTCATCGCGTATTCGAGAAAACCGGAGTTCGAAACCGAGCTAGCGTACTTCAGTTTCCTGACACCGATATAACATAATTACTCTGCAAACTTAACACTTCCAGCTAGCAATATATGAGCGGGTTTAATTTTATTTTTTTAACTTTCTTTGCTCAAGGAAAACTGGATAGTTCTTTCAAGTAGTACTTCTGCTTGCGAAGATGACGTCTTGGAGTCAGTTCGGTGATGAATTTAATTAACTTACAATACAGAATGCTAGATAAATCGATAGCTTCAAGATAACGTAAAACAGAACATTTTAAAGAGTGAAATGAAAATTAATTGTATTTCAGAATGTATACAGAAAGAGCTAAAATAGTTTGAAATGGAAGAACAAAATATCACTTTACCTCCTGTACATGAAATATACATGAAAAAAGGGAAAAACAATTTTAAAAACAATTCTCCAATTAGTAAGATATGTATATGTTAATATTCAGTAAGATATGTATATGTTAATATTCAGTAAGATATGTATATGTTAATATTCCAGCTATTTTGCATTTTAATATTCTTTGTTGTATAATACCCATAACAAATGTATATTTATGAAGAGCTATTAGTTTATTCCTTCCACTAGAAAGAACAGATGAATCATAATAGCAACAGTGACTATTGAATATATTCAAATAACCCGTGTTCTTTCAAATTTTCGAGCCGTGCACATATCTGTAATTTAGCAAAAGGATTAAACAAAAAATTCTCAGGAGAATGTTAGAGAAATTTATGCATAACCCAAAGCTTTTCACCCATTTCTGTTATAATTTACACAATCTATAACAATGCTGCAACGCAGAGATTGTTGCTTCAACAATAGCGGCATTCTTCCTCAAACAGATTATGTGCAAATTTGCCAGAGCAATTTTATAGTTATCTATGAGAGTATGAAAAGAGCAGCGCTGAAAGGATTGGAGAAATGTACCGCCCACAAAATGTTAGCCTTGAGCACGTGTCACACGACATTAATATCCCAAAGATTAGTTGTTGAAAGACAAATTATGTCCCGCGCCATATTTGGCAACTGAGAATTGGGTCTGAGTACAAATATGGCTGCGTTTAAAGTAGCAGATTTTCTATAATAGTTCTAAATAGTTGAAATTTTCTCTAAAAGTTTAAACTTTTGCAAATATTCCCAGTTTAAAAATACTTTCATCAGCAATATTTATATTTGAGAAATTGAGTCAATAAAAGAATCGAGGAAATGTTTTATTTTGTTCTTACTAAGTACAGTGAAAGAAATGAGGTCGTTCCAGCTTTTTCATTTGCCGGTATTCTAGAGCAATAATTTATCGTTAATGCCACTGACATTCTGCAAGATAGCAGGAGACGTGAATAATGTGCATCGCCCTGGCCGCGATTCTCGAACACGCGTCGAGTATGCTTCCAATTACACTACGAAGGTAAGTGGAAAGAAGGGTGGAAATACCTTATAACACACACAACATAGGCACTTCGTTTTAGACATAAACATCGTATTAGACATTTTAAATAACAGAAATCGAAAGACGAATATTCATAATTTCTGTCTCCACTTCTCTTTCTAGAGTTTCTTGATTTCGTTTAAATTTTATAATTCAATCTGCAGCTTCAAAAGAGTTGAAAATATGAATCTCGAGATTCGTGACCAGGTTTGAAATCGTCTCGATGGAAAAAAAAAACATTGCCGTTTACAAGCACTCTGAGAATGCAGAAGTCATGCCAGATAGAGAGCAGATGGAAACATAGTCAGATGTCGTATCAAAAGTCAGTCAAATCTTCACATAACCAAGTCAAATCATCTTAGTTTCATCGTCAAGCAGAAAGTTTACGAAGCATGTCGCCACGTTCGCTGCTCTCCATAGAATTAAATTGCCTCAATCAGTTTAATTGTATGAAGCATCAAATCTTTGACAATACGTCTCCACAAAATTAATGCAATCTCATTAAAAGTAACTTTCAGTACTGTAACCAAAAATTAACCCAAACTTTGTAAACAAAACACAAGCTGTAAAAGTGAAATGCACAAATCTAAGTGAATAAATACACCTTTTTAATATTTACTTAGTTTTGTGCAATTTAAAGTGGCTGATTTTGTTACCAAAATGAAAAACATTGCTATAAAATTATATGAAACAACCACATGGACTGAAACTTTTACCATTCCAAGAAAAGTCTAATGATCAAAGCAGGCCCATAAAAGGAATGGATAGATTCATTTGAAGCCACTTACATAACTACATCCTTATGTCAATGGTATTTTTTATTTTTTAACAATTTATTGAAAATGTGGAAACAATGTTTCCTTATTAACGTGTTTGTGCACATAATTAAAACCATAAATAAATACCAAAGTGCATTTATTTTTAATCTTTATATTCACAAATTCATTTCACAATAAGAAGTTAGAAAAAAAAATCTAAAAGCTTTCAGATTTTACATTACAAGCAAGGAGGCGTTATTTTTTAACGTTTTGTTTATTACCTTTATTTAGTAAATATAATGCTATAGAAGAGAAACACGCCAATGTGACAATCAAATTCGCTAAAACAACCTTGCATTTGACGTACATTCACTAAAAACACTCAATAGATTTCGTTCTCCTGATGAGGAGGGACCTGTAGCTGCCCTCGAAATCGATTGAGTGTTTTTAGTGAATGTGTCAGGATTGAGTGTTCTGTGCGTAGTCTTGGCAAACATCTTTGAGAAACTCCTTAAAGTCCTTAAGTCCTGATCTGGAACAGGAAGCTGAATGCAGCTATGTTCTGGTGTAGGATACTGTGCTTGAATTGGAGAATAACTGCACTTGAAAAGGGATTTAAAATCCTCTTTTATTAAATCAATACTATTTATAACCACTTCCCAACTCGGGAGGGATACAGAAAGTAAAGACCACACTTGGGTCTAAAATGAACAATCAGCTAAATTTAAACTAAAGCTAAATAGAAATTAAATTAATCTTTGCTCACAGAGCTATACGCAGAGTTGGCCTCTAACTAAATGGTGCGTAGCAAGAATTGCTAATATTAGCGCACTTGGATTTATTTCAATAAGCAATCACGTAGCAAGCACTATGGCTTAGAATTTAACTGCTAGCTGGTCAGGCGAACGTCGAATAGAATGACCGCGATCTGAGACTAAAAGCTCTCTCACACTGAGAGGTTTCTACCTCTGGTTTAAATATAACTTGGCTCTACTTCAAATTAGCATAAGTTGAAAACGCGCGCTTCTTCTGACGGGAAGTTGAAACATGAGAAGAGATAGAAAGGTTTAAATTAAAATAAAACTTTGTTAGTTTAACTAAAACCTTACAAATGTACGCCAAATGCAAGGTTGTTTTAGCGAATTTAAATATAATACTATTTACTAAATATAATATCAATTGCAATATCGCAAAATAATTTCAAAATGAGCATATCTTTAGAACTTTAGATACACAGTCTCGCGGGCTGGAGATAAAAATGTTTTTATTTTGCGTACAGTATTGTCATTCCTCGTTTTGAAATCGTGGAGTCTGTAAAATCAAAAAATCATCGTGGAGTCTGTAATCATGGACTCTGTAAAATGTAAAATCAAAAATTTTTTAATGTTGACAAAATATGAAATAGATTATAAAACAAATTCCAAATAAGGCTTCTAGATGCCCATATTCGGGTGGAAATGCACGTTATTCAAAACTGGATGGTTGTAGGTACCGTTGTTTTATCACAATGCGAGAAACATACATAGATTCCTGCAGATTCTTCATTATTTAATTTCTTTTAATATAATAAAGGGCTGTAATATTTGGTGGCAACTATTTGAAACATGAATTGACGCAAAATGCCAAACAAAATTAATAGCCTTTTTGTGCTAACGCCTTTGTGCTATTAATAACTAAGCTTTTTAAAACACATATTTAAAATATTCAGGGCAGAATAACTCATAAATATGCTTTTATTTTTATCTTTGACAAAAACCATCAACCCCATTTTTGACTATGCGAATTCTAGTGCTGATGAACTGAAAATCTCGATATTTTGGGCAAGTTATCTCAGATTTCAAATGAATATATTTATATATGAATACGTAAATATAATAGTAAATAAATAATTATATATATATATAAATATATAAATAAATATATCTGAAAATGAATTACATTATCTATACTTTTTAAAAATGAGCCAATATACGCAAATACGAAAAATGTTTTAGTTTGCTTACCGATTCATTTATTTAAAAGTAGTAGGAGTTTCCCCAAAATGCTAAAACCAGTTATAAAATAGAATCACAGTTAATGAAAACTACCGAGAATGAAACAGTTTGCTTTCATAACTGAGATGTTAAAAGAAGGGAAAATGCAGTCAAAGGTTTATAAACTTTTATAAATCTTTGACTGCATTATTTTAAACATGAAAGATAACGACCTGCTGATATAAGTCAAAATTTTGGTGATTTTCGTGATCTCGCTTAAAATTGAAAATGTGATAGATAAGATAGACATACATTTGATTACTTCCCCGTTTCCTAGTCACCCTTTAGGTGCATGGAAATGTAAGAAATTTTCGCCTTAATCAATGCTCGCTTTTCTCGTGTAAATGGCAGCACGTTTGAATATCATTAAGAGGACCCCGAGATTGAAGCCCATATACATATTTAAATGAAAATATTTTCCTTAAACATATCTTTAAAAGCTTAGAAATTCTGTCAAGCCTTCATGACTGAAATATCTAACATTTAACATTTAAGTAAATTAAGGGCTGTCCTGTATTATTCTGTTCTATATTGTTATTAAGAATTGTCACTATTACGTAAGATAGTAAATATTCATCTTATGCAATTATACTTCATACAGATTTGTTAAATCTGTAAGTTTCCCAACAGAGTTGTTCATGTTTTAAGTAAGGTCTTATAGCATTAGTCTACTTCAATATGATAAAATCCGTCAATTGGCACCAATGGCCAAGCAGTAAAGTCGATGGACACTGGTAATTCGGGCCTGGGTTCGAAGTTCGGAGGACTTTCGTGGTTTTCTCCATGTGTAATGGGTGAACGAGCCAGTTCTCTTCGAAAGTCTTCCGCGAAGACATCACTTCTCTTAGGCAGGTTGCCCTCGATTGCTTTACCGTTAATTAAATAAATCAAACTAAAGCACCGTTTAGACATTGACATCAAATTAAAACATTATGTAAACTTTTTTTAAATATCAGCAGACATAAACAAGTTAATTCAACAGCATTTTGTCAGCAGATAAAAAGCAACCTGTGTTTGTTTTTTAAATGTTTCCTGCTCTGTTTTATTTTTCAAATACGTGGATGGAAGAAAAAGTGTAAAATTAGCTGAAAAATTAAATTGACCAACTTTATTTAGATCAATTTATGTCCATTTTAATTATTCCCTAGGATCACCTCATCTACAAACAATTCTGAATATGATTTCAAAGCTTAAAACAAGCGCTAGACAAATAGCAAATATTTGCGAAGTGTTGGAAAAAGAAATATGCCTTCTCGAACTAAAGAAATTTGGAAGATATCTTTCTTAACTGGAGCTGTTATATCATCGTCATCATCCCCATCCTCTCAGAAAATCGACATTTTCTAGAAAACTAATCGTTTTATTATAGAAAGCCCATACATTGGAAGCCAATGTGTTTAAATTCCCTGTGAAGACTTAGTTTTAGGAACTAATAAATCAATAAAGGTTATTGGCTAAATTACTGGATGTTTCACAGTTATTCAGAATCCTTTCAGCTGGAGATGGAGGGAATAGTTAGAAATAAACATTCTTAGTATGAATTTAAACACTATGTTAAACGCTCTCGTAACTTTTGTGAAAATACTACTATTTTAATTTTAACAAAATATGTATTATGTTTTATATTTATAATTGTTTATAATATTAATTTTAAAACAGTAGGAGCTTCTAACCACTAAATCACTTCCTAAAATAGAAGTTACTTTAGATATTTTAAAAACAAATACTTCCAAAATATGTATGCAAACAACAACTTAATTACATATGCAACGCATTACCTTTATGTGGGTAGTTAAAGCAGAATCCGGAATAAGGTACAACATGTAATTACTGATTAAAATGCTTGATCTAAATGTATGCATATCATAATTTAAAATTACCGTTCCATTTACAAACGAATCAGTGATGGTGGGTGGCAAGGGCTTGTAAGCATATCACTTTCAATTAGATGTTCTGAGAGAATTTACAGGGTGTTTATAAAGTCCCGGACCCATTTTGATGTTTAATAACTCATAAAATAATAAAACTAGATTAAAATTAATAACATAAATGGTTAGATAGACTCAAACCGTTTCATGGCCCTTGTCAATGAACTTCCACGTGTGCCCTCTTCGTCGCACGGAGAATATCAAGTCGATATTCAATTTTACGCCAGGTACCGACAAGCATGTTGGCATCTCCAGAGGCTATTGCGGTTGTAATTCTGGCTTTTAGGTCATCAATGTTCGACACTCTCCTCCTGTAAACGTTGTCCTTTACAAATCCCCAAAGGAAAAAGTCCAGCAGCGTTATATCAGGTGGCCAAGGTATTGGACCTCCTCGCCCAATCCATCTTCCTGTAAAATGATCATTCAAAGAACTGCGAACGATGGTACCTCAATGAGGTGGTGCACCATCTTGTTGCAAAAAGACATGTGGCTGAAGCTCTTCTAGTTGTGGAAATAGGAAGTTTTCCAACATGTCTAAGTATACGACTGATGATACCGTCTTTTCTGTAAAAAAGAAAGGCCCAATGACTCTGTCGTGCATTAGTTCACACCACACCTTAACCTTTGGGGAATCCCTTTGTGCCTCACGGTATTCATGGGGGTTTTCAGATACCCATATACGCACATTATGGTGATTACCAACGCCAGAAAGATGAAAGGATGCTTCGTCGGAGAACATTATGCGCTTCAGAAATTCAGCATCATTTTCTATCCTCCTTAGCATATCTGTTGCAAAGGCCATCCTCCTCGGCCTATTGTCCGGTTCCAAAACTTGAACAATTTGAACTTTGTAGGCATGCAGTCTTAATGTTTTCTTAATAACCTTGTACACCGTCGAAATTGGCATATAAGCAGACGATATTTAGAAAAGTACAGATATTTAGACTGGAAAATGAAATTGTCTGAAATTAACCACACACGCAGATGATATTTACAAAAGTAAAGATATTCAAACCTGAAATAGAAAATATGCAAGTTATTCCATCAATAAATGCCATAAGTTTGTTTATATCTTCATTATTTTATGAGTTATTAAACATCAAAATGGGTCCGGGACTTTATAAACACCCTGTGTATTTCCAGAAAACAACACCTTTAAGATCTGCAAGAGAATATTCAACAATAGAAATTCTAGTCATCGAAAAATCGCCGGTAGGAGCTACCACATTTGAAAATTCTGTCTCTGTTATGACAGAACATTCTGATGCGCTCACAAGTTACTCTGAGCCAATGCGAAATTTTATTTTTTCTGCTTAAAGAAATTTGGAAAAATGTGTTCTGTTCGCAAGATCATCACATTGTTAAGATTTCTTTCCTTGTTTTATGAAACGTGAAAGGCTATATGTCTTTCTATTAATCTATTCTTTTTTTATCGAAGCCCAAACAACTGAATCGGATTTTTATTCACTGAATTCGCTAAACACCGACATGTACACTGCGCACAAAAAAAAAAAAAAAGGAAAACAAGAAAAGAAAAGAAAAAAATGGGACGCCGATTGACGAAATTCAAATTGCGTTTTTCATGTCTCCAAAGCGCGATTTATGATTTATATTAGATTTATATACAGCATTGTTCTAGCACAGGTATTTTGACACAAAATCGGACCTTTTTCTGAAATGACATGTCAATATTTTCCCCTATTTCGATTCTACGACTTAAATTATGCCTAAATACTAATTTTGTAAAATTTGGTGCGGAATTTACGGAGAAATTCAAAAGTATATCTAGCTGCATTTTTTGTCAATTTGCGCCAAGAATAATTCACTTGGCGAACTTCTTAATTTATAGCAACCTATTTGCCTTTCCTTCTTTTCACTGTAGACGAGGGAAAAAGTCATCGTCCATACTTTCAAATAATTCTAACAACGTGCGTAAACACCATTTGGTGTTATTATCGCTTATAACATATATGCCAAATTTCAAAACACGCCAATTATATTCGCGTATATCTTAGAAAATTTTGAATAAAACACTCTAATTTGTCGCAGTTGTGCCCAGAAATTCATCTACTTTAAGGTGATGTTAAAAATTGTATAGGTTATAATTCCAAAAGTTTTTCGAAATATTATTTAAAAATACAAAATTAAAAAAGAAATCATAAAAGAAAATCTGAAAGGTTTCATATTTTAATTACGTCCAAAGGGCCGTTTATTTAACATTTTCTGTGTTACCTTTATTTATTAAATACCATGTTCTTCGCACTTAAACCATAAAATTCAGTTCAACAGCAATATCGCGAAATAATTTTAAATTGAGCATATCTTTAGAAATTTCGGTACACTCTCACGCGCTGGAGATAAACGTGTTTTCTGTACAACGCTGGTATTGCTGGCTTTGAAATCTTTGAGTTTGTAAATGAAAAATTCGTTAAAGTTTTAGAGAATATTGTTACAAATTTCACATTTATTGGCTATTTATTTAGAATTGTAATTAAAATTCCTTTTTATTTTCCCGTGCAACGCAGACGATTTTTGAAGAGAAAGCTACCTTAAAAAAATAATAAGCAGTAAATTGAAAAGCGAAACGACGCAAAATGCCAAAACGAAAGTAATAGTCCTTCGGGATTCAAATCCCTTTGGACTAAAAAAATGGGCGAATTTTATTTGGAATGAACCTAAATTTCGAAATATGAAAGGAAGAATAAGCTAAATAAAAAAAAGCAATATTAACAAATATATGCCAAATTCAATTAACAGTGAGGAGCTAAAATTTTCAGAGCTAATTTTTTTAAAAACTACTCGTGCGATGCTTACAAAACTTAAAAATTTAGCATAATTTAAGTCGCAGAATACTTTTAGGCACTAGCATAATTTAAGTGTCAGTTTGGCATAATTTAAGTCATAGAATCGAAATATGGAAAAACGTTTTATGTCATTTCATAAAAAGTCCGATTTGTGTCAAAATACGCGTGTTAGAACAATACTATATATAAATATAATAAATATCCTAATTCGCGCTTTCGAGACATAAAAAACGCAAGTTGAATTTCGCCAATCGACCCAGTAGAACGGAAGATATATATCTGTCCCTTTTTTTTTCACAGAGTACACTGCTATTATCTAAAGAGAAATGAAACACAGAACGTTTCGCAGAATATCCGGAAAAACACAGTTTCCCCTGCAGGCGTATTTACGTAAAGATAAATTAAAATAACTAATTTTTATATTGAATTTTACATCAGATATACAAAAGAAATATTCCATTCTAGTATAAAATATTCTACTACTTAAGATTGCTGCATTTCAGGCAGTTTTCTGGAGCCTCCAAGCGTTTATATCCTTATGGATGAATTGTTATACTTCTATACGATTTAATACACTTGCTCTATGAATTCTTGGTGGAAATAAAATAGTTGTGCAGCCTTTTGTTCGAACACCTTATTGGTATGTAAACAGCGTACTTTGTGTGCATGTTAATATATTAAAGAATATATATCTTTCGTTTCCAAACACGTCAGGAACCGTTCATTTTCATACATCTTCAGTAATCCTCAATCATTGATGTTGCATGGGACTTGTCATTTAATAATATATATTTATTATGCGCCTAAAGTAACTAATCATTTTCCCCAAACAATTAAATGCTTACTTTATGGAATGAATTTACTTGGGAAAATATGCATTTACTTTTCTTGCAGCAAATGAAAGTTTATAATGTAGTGTTTAAATAATAAAAGGTGACATTAAGCCTGTGATTCTACTGGTACCTGTGAGATACAATAATGATGAAACGCCATTTTTTGAGAGCACATATTAAATATTTGGCATATTTTGGTAAAAACTTTGACACAGTTGTCAGGCATTAAATTACAATTCAAAAGTAACTGCTAAAGTTCTTTTCTACAAATTTGCATTTATTTGTTCAAGTGGAAAGAAATCTGATATCCGTCTACTTTTGTCTACAGAAGATGAAGATGAATTTTACAACAGCTCTTGAAAATTAATTGTTAACGTGTATATACTATAATTTGCATCGACGTTCAGCAGAATTCATAATAAAAGCATAAAACATATAATATTTTTAAGACATTTACAGGAATCTTATATTTCATTTTATTTTGTTTACTATATAATAGTGAAAATCTTCTTCAGTCTGTCTCTCTCTGTCCAGATTTTGCATGATTCTGAAACTGGAAATACGTATAACATCATAGTACGATTTTAAATAATAAAAGCTTCCTGAGGTATCATTATAAAGATATTTATTACTGTGAATGGCTGGGCTAACAATACAGCAATTAGAGATGATAAGTAACGCTAATAACTTACAATTCTCATCTATTGTAATAATATTTCGGAAGCAAAGTGCTGTGCGCTATTCATATGTTTACACTTCACAGTACGTCCATTTGAGAGTATTTTGTATTTCGTTCCTTTTATGTGCTTATGTTACAAATACGTGTCTAACGTTGAAAATTATTAAAGTTAAATTTCAGTAAAATAAACAACATTGTTTGCTTTTACTGTTAAGGTTAATAGCTCAGGCACACACAATAAATCCACAGAATATGCATTCTAACACTGAAGCACACAAAAGATATCTCTGTTTCAGTAGAATGTCATTCATTTGCAACATAATAACATAGGACAAGAGGTAAAGAATACAAAACCTGATTGTCATCTCGAGTGTCATGTGCAGATATCCCTATTTAAAATTCCTGTGTTACGATTCAAATATTCTTTTGATTAGCTATTGGAAATAAAGGTGGTTAAAAATGGATGTCATTGGAGGCCTGTTGTCAAGGCAGAGTTACCAAAATGGCTGATGTGGCGACAACATTATTTAACACTATTTTAACAAAGTAAGACACGAATTTTCAAAGTAGTAGAGTTGGTTAATGGGGTTATAAAATTGCCTGAATAGATCGTCCTTTAAAAGCTTTGAAAGCCTCCATTTAGTTCCTAAAGCGGAAGATATTTAGAGGGCATACACTCCCCGCTCCCCTACATGCAGGCATTGAGTCTGAATTCTTCCACAAACATTCTGTTTGCATTTTGTGTTTGAAGCTTTAATGCGACCGCCTTCAAAACATAAATGCATTTCAGTTGAATGTCCCTTGCATTCAAATTTGCAGTATCAGCGTCTCGAAATGTAACGAAACTATTCATGAGGTTGTAAATTTTCATATATTTAACTACACAAATCTATGCTTCTGTAAACATCATTTCCGAGAAAGCTTTTCCATATTTTTTAATTCGTTTTTTTTTCGTTCAAATAACTTATTAATGACTGTAGAACAATTTACAGAGACATTGTTTATATCTCATGTTTTTAAAGTAAATATTCTAAATGTGTAATCATGATGTTATGTTTCTTTTTTAGTTTAATTTTAAACGGCTTCAATGTTTCAAATTGTAATATAGAATAAGAAATTATCCATAAAACAGAAGATAAAATGGGCACGTTTTACTTTACAATGTTACCTCTGTATTTACGAGAACAATATGGAAACTGAAATCACATCTGTCATAAGCTACAGAGCAGCAGAAATTAGCGTTGCGAGATAAATAGGCTTTGTAAGTAAAAGTAGCAGTTTTAAAGTAAATATTGCAACCCAGTGTTTTCTTTAAAAACACGAGATATAAATTTATGAATTTATGAATGAAACGTTTTAGAAGATGAGTAAAATATAATTATTATTTTTAATGTAACTTTAGATAAAATTGCATTTTAAAGAAGATAAAGGTGGAAAAACATTGTTTATATTAGCATTACTCATAATTTAAGAAACATCTGTACGCATGATATGGAATTTATGAATTTTCAATTCTGCATAATTTGCTACAATTCTTTACAAGGAAGTTATTCGAAATTATATGCTGAAACAATCTGTGTTTTTTTTACTCGCATCATATATTTACCTGTTATTTATTAAAATAAAATAACTATCAGTCGCATAAATTTTACACCTGAATATAACTTCTTATACTGGGCTGTTCAATCTAATAAACCAGATTTCAGGTTAGGTTAGGTTATTCAATTATGGCAAAGCACATTAGGGCTATCTGCCTAAGGGGAGGGATGCCTTCATGGAGGACTTTCTAAGGGAAACTGGCTCGTATACGCGTTACACATGGAGAAAACCACGAAAACGCCCATGCAGCCAGCCCGTTCGCGGGATTCGAACCTCGGACCGAACTACCAGTGTTCAGCGTCTTTACCGCTCGGCCGCTGGTGGGCCCCACGAGATTTCAGATGTCTATTAATTCCGAACTTAGTGGTATATTAACTGGTGTACATTAAATTGAAAAAGAAATTTTAAAAGTTTTATATTTTTGTCAAACTGTTTATTCAGAAGTCATTTTTATGGAAGAAACTCTTTCCATGATAATTTAATTCGAGTAGTTCCTATAACTAGATAATTTTAAACTATAACAGCTTTTCCTAAGTCATCGATGACCATAAGATTCCTTTTCTTTAATTGCATATAAAAATTGAATATTGCTTTTGGATGCAAATCCATTGATCTCAGAACCCATATTTCTGCTGCTCTGTAGATAGTCACAGATGTGGTTTCAGATTCAATATTTTTCTCGAAAATACAGAGGTATCATTTTTAAGTAATACATAGCCGTTTCTTCTTCTGTTTCATGGATCATTTACTATTATATTGTAGGGATTTATATTTATTTTCACATACCAGTTAAGTTTATGCTTTCTTTCCTATAAGCCTTCATTTCCCTAGTTGTCAACGTTAGAATATTTAAATTTGGTAGCGCGCGTGAAGGAATGCAAATTGTATCACTAGGAGTAAAGGTTTAAATACTGAGTTCTAGGAGCAAGTGAAAAGAGAGTGGGAAACACTGTACCATTATAGCGTGAGCTTCTGTTTCTGCCTTTATTGCTGGTTAAAGTGGCGTAACTGCTGTTACTTTCCTGCCACGAGACTTCGACACGGTTTTACGTAACAGGATTATATGAGCCCTGAGGTAAAGTCTACAGTTGTGTTAATATATTTTAAGTTTAATTCTTGTTAGTCTACTTACTGCCTGAGCGAGGCGTAGTCTGTTAGCGTCAAGTCGACGCACTGTGAATTTTGAAACAGTTAAATAAAGGATTCTTTTAACCCTTCTCCTGTCTGAATCCTGTACCTACTTCAGATGTCATTCTGAAAATTAAGTAACTAGCCAATACACTATATTATAAATTTAATTCTTGTTAGTTGATTTACTGCCCGAGCGAGGCGGAGTCTGTTAGCATCAAGTCGACGCGTTGTGAATTTTGAAACAGTTAAATAAAGGTTCTTTTAACCCTTCTCCTGTTTGGTTCCTGTACCTACTTCAGATGCCATTCTGAAAATTAAGTAACTGGACATTATTCTATATTATAATATAGGGTTAAACCTATATATCTATTGATCGTAAACCGCCTGATATTACTTCCTAGTTTCTGATATGTGAAATTAAACTGAATTTTTAAGTTAACGGCTACACAGATGCAGATTTATCTAAACTTGCTAGTGAGTTATCGCCCTAAAGAGCTATCTAATTTTCAACGCAAACAAAATTTAAAATCAAACAAAAAGTTACTAATTCACTCGTCGTGAATTACAACTAGAATGATAAAACAAGTTAAAATTATTCACTGATCATACACAATGAGGCTACTTGCTTTTGTCATTAAGATTGAAATTGCTTGCAGCGAGATTCTAAATTCATATCTAAACACCTGGTCGGATACACCCTCTAAATTCGTAAACCACGTCGAGCAATAATTATCTACAGCCGCTCACGGAGCTGTTAACCAGCTACAGCCGTTCTAACAATAACTGACTAGCCTTATGGGTAAAAATAATCTCTGACTTTTAAACTACGTCCACTGTTACTAAATTTTCATAAATTTCCCCGATACGATATTATATTCTGTCATGAACCAAGAACGTTTGAATAGAGCTTAACTCAAATTTAGCTGCTAGTTAATAACTGTCACAACTTCTCTGGTTACGTTTATTGGTCACAACTAGCTCACATCTGAGTGACTTGCAAAAATTTATAAGTGAATTAAACTGAATAAGTGACAGATTTAATGACAAATTAAAAATTCAGTTTTTAATCACTTGTAGTCTAATTTAAAATTAACTATGGGATAGATTAACACTGCATTCATGTTTTCAAAGTAACACAGGCATTAAAAATGATAAAATCACAATTTAGATTTTACCTAATAAAGCTTATACTCGAGGGGGGGTCGGAAACATCTTATAGAATCTTTTTATTCTCAAAATCATACAGAAATTGTAAGCTTTCTGTAATTTAGTTTTGATGATTATGATTTAAAAGATACCTTCTTGAGCATGGATTTTGTCGCGACATGACCGCTTCAAATATTGAATGATATGAAAGGATAAATAAATACTTTCGCTGCAGAGATGAAAATAGAAAGCATTAGATAAAAATTAGAAAAATATTTAGTTTTTATGAGAATACATAAACATAATCATGCAACTGCGTTTACTTAGATATTTCTGGTGCCTCACTTCTTTGACACTTGCGCAAATTCAATATGCCCCTACGTCCCAAATGCTTAGAAATTAGATTTGAAAAAAATGCTTTGTTTCATTACAATTTTTTACATCGGCAAAATTTAAAAAAATTCAATCTTTAGCCTCATTTAGAAGTTCCGACTAGATGTACATTTGGAGCACAGCTAAAAATTTTGTCTGGCATAAATATGATTTTGCTATTTGTATCGAAGTTTTGAAGTTGTTTAAAGACGTTTCCAATTCTCCACAGCTTGTAATAGAGAAGGTAACATAAACTTAGATTTCAAGACCAACTTATGAAACAGCATCAAGTTATTCCCGCTTTGCAGTTGGAAGTGTTGATAGCGTCCTCTCATTTGATCTTGCTTTACTGTTTAGCTTACTTTACGAATTTGTTAATGTGAACACAGTGGTCAATACAGAAAAATTTCTAGGCCGATTTTCATTATTTTTTCCAAACGTATGTGCAAAAAAGGAAATAATTATTTAAACATTTTTTGTTCGTAACGTGGTTCATCAGAAGTGGTTTTCTCCTAAAAGATGAAATTTGGTTGCATTGCAAATTCTGTAATACATTATTTTCCAGTAAATTACTTAATCATTTAAATTTAAAAGTACATAATATATATTTATACTTCAAAATAAATTCACTACCATGGTCCATAGATGTTTGAAACATTGCTTAAATGTAGGAATCCTTGATTTCAATAATACGCTATTTTACAAAGAAAAATCAAGAAAGAACAGCACTTTAAAATATTGCAGTAACAAGAAACAAATTTTGGCTCATGTTTAGACAAATAAATAATGCAATTGTAGGCTGATTTCGATCAGTGATGAAATTCAATCTTAAATAAAAAAGGTGAATCTTAGAACGTTAAGCTATCATTCGATACATTTTCAATGACAGGAATCTGACCCTATTCTGTAGATTTCTATGCCAAATGACTATACGTTTGAAAGTATTTAGTGGCAAAATGAGCTTATAAGAAGTCTAATTACTGATATATAATCAGCCTGTTATCTATTTGCATTCTTTACATCATATTATAGCAAAACAGTAAAGCTATAAAAAAAAATCTGAAAGATTTCAGATTTTAAATTACGTCCAAAGGCGCGTTTTTTTAACGTTTCGTGTGCTACCTTTTTTTTTTATTAAATATCATGTACTACGTACTCAAACCATAAAATTCAGTTCAAAATCAATATCGCAAAATCATTTTAAAATGAACATATCTTTAGAATTTCCGTAAGTCTCGTGCGCTGGAGATAAAAATGTTTTTCTTTTTCCGTACAGTGTTGCCATTGCTCGCTTTGAAATCATTTAGTTTGTTAATCAGAAATTCGTTGAAATGTTACAAAACATAAAATCGATAATAAAGCAAATTTCAAATTCAAAATTAGGGCTTCCAGATGCCCATATTCGCAGTAGGATTACGTCATTCAAAATTCGATGGCTCTAGGTTTTATCACAATGCGAGAAACATGCATACATTTATACAGATTTTTCATTTTTTAAAATTTAATGCAGAGCGATAACATTTAGTGGCAACAATTTGAAAAGTGAAACGGGCATTCAGAGTGATTCAACGCAAAATCGCAAAACGAAAGTAATAGTCCTTCGGGACTAAATCCCTTTGGACTAATAATGGGTCTAGTTTTCAGGATATTGGTAAAGGTAATAAGTAATGTTCATTGCAGGAATGAGATTGGAATACCATAAAAGGTATCTAACGCAACAGTTGACGCATCCAGTGTCATACAATAACGTCTCAGTGTCATCCATAGCTGATGATATTCTCTGGAGCTTTCAGAAACATTTATGCTCTGTTTTGAAGAGTTTATGAAGCAGGATTATATTCAGTCTGTCTATTGCAAAGAATGAATACTAATACGATACCATCATTTTGAAGGCATGAAATGCGCTTTAGCAGAGATCTCTAAAACAATGAATGGGCCAGTATGGTGTTTACGTTGATGGAATAGTTACACTGACATATCTTCCAGCTGTTTTCAATGACAATTTCATAATAGAATACCGCACAGCCGTATGCAATAATCATCAACATGCAACTTTTGTAAAATGTCTACATAACTTCTTCTTTACCGTTGTCTTCAGGTATCTCTTCAATAACAAATCTATGAGATGTAGCGATCATAAGTGATCGCAAATGCAGTCCATCTCTCTTGTAATGAGGATTAAATATGAGGTTTGGTAAGTCCCACATATAACACTAGTACAGAAATTGAGAAAACGTATTGAAACAAGGAAATACGTACTAACAAATGTGACACTCAAAGCTGGATTTGTTCTACTTAATCTCTTTAAACTCACAGAATTTGGGCATGCATAAATGTATGAATTAAATATATTGTTTTCCTTTTTTTCCCAAATAAATTTTTTCTACAATTTTCCAAGTTTGGTTTGAACTGAAATGTTTTTTTACGATATAGTATTTTCTTTGTAGAACACAATGAAAACATTGCTATATATTAATCCTACTACCTATTGAGGATTTTAATTTTTCAGCAATAAAAGGAAACACTGAATTACAATATAACAGCAATTAAGATAAATAAACATTACTCGTCAACTAATAAAAATAATCACATCAAACGTATTATCAGTATCACTGTCTGCATACCGAAATTATATCAAAAATAAGTATGCATCTAGCTATAGAACATCATGATTAAACTGGCAGTCCTAAATAACAACAAAATTTGATACTTGCTCCTTGTAATTCTTTAAAAATCCATTTATAATTTATTAATGAGCTCGCGTCTTAGTAATTAGTAATAATAGAATTTTAAAAATTGTTAAATTTGACAATCTCGGAAGTTTTCAAGCAATTTAAAATGCAGTTTGAAATATTTTATCAGCGCTACTCTTCATCAACGTTAACAATATGCAGCGATTCGGAACTTTATTATTAACGATTATGCCATTTGTTCTGCTTTCGAAAAGCTTATAAATTCCATTTTAACATGTTATACGACTACCTGAAACTTAACTCTTTAATATTTTCTATAAAAATAGGCTCGATATTGTTTTACTTAGAGCAAATGCCTTTATTTCCGAATGCATAGATCATTAGGAATTCAGTAATCTGATAATTTATATGTGTATTCTAAATGCAAAAATTGATTTCTTTAATTGTTTTAACTGTATTTGGTGTTTTAGGTTATAAGGTATTTCTCCCACCTGCTTAGAATGTGTTCGTGCTGTAGTGGTTAGCACGCTTAGCGCGTATTCGAGAGGTCCGTGGTTCGAGTCCCGGCGAGATTTTCATAATATTGAGAAATACTCATTTTTCACATCTAATGATTCAAAAAATACCTAATGACTAAACATTGGCGCCCCGAACTAAAAGGTTGTAAATGACGATTCTTCACCACTAGGATTTGACGATTCGGTGCCCTGATGCCCAGTCGCCTTTTAGAGGAGGGAGTATATAAGGTATTTTTCCCGCCTACTTAGTATGCCTTCCTGGTGTAGTGATCAGCACACGAAGCGTATTCGAGAGGCCCGTGGTTCGAGTAAATCGTTTTATCTAAGGCGCGCGGAACTGTCTATCGGAAATTCTAAAGATATACTCATTTTAAAATTATTTTGCCATATTGTTGAACTGAATTTTAGGGTTTAAGTGCGAATAACATTATATTTAATAAAGAAAGGTAACACACAAAACGTTAAAAAACGCTCATTTCGAAGTAATTTAAAAAGATTTTTAGTCCAAAGGGGCTTTGTCCCTGAAGGACTATAGTTTCCGTTTTGCGATTTTGCGCTGGAAACATTAAAATCTGAATCACTTTTGAAACTGTTGCCCTAAAATATTCCAGCCCTGTATTATATTTAAAGAAATTAAATAATGAAGAATCTGCATAAATGTATGTATATTTCTCCAAATGTGATAAAACAACGGTACCTAGAGCCATCCAGTTTTGAATAACGTACGTTTCCAGCCGAATATGCGCATCCGGAAGCCCGAATTTGGAATTTTTTTATTATCTATTTTATATTTTGTAAACCTTTAACGAATTTTTGATGAACAAAAAAACTGATTTAAAAGCGAGCAATGGCAATACTCTGCGGGTAAAAAACAGCTTTTTATCTAAAGGGCGCGCAACTGTGTATAAGAAATTCTATACTCACTTTAAAATTATTCTGCGATATTGCCGTTGAACCGAATTTTATGGTTCAAGGGCGAAGAGCATGATATTTAATAAATAAAGATAACAGGCAAAACGCTAAAAAACTCCCCTTTGGACGTAATTTAAAATCTGAAACCTATGAGATTTTTCTTTGTAAAAATTATAAAATTTTTTTAACAAACTTACGGTTTGAAAGCAAGCAATAGCAACATTGTTCGATTGTTCGAAGTAAAACATTTTTATCCCGACGCGCGAGACTGTTACCACTCGGAAAAATGTGCGCGAATAATAGTGTTTTCAGAATTTTTAATTAATATATGAACTGGTTAAATACATATGAAGATGAAAATATTCGAAATGGATTCCCACGAATTTCTGGAATCCGGAATAATAATTCATGAAATGTTTGGCAGCGTTATTTTTATTTTATATTTTGTAAAACTTACAAAATTTTTATTAATAAACTCTACGATTTGGAAGCGAGCAATGGCAACACATTTCGAAACAAAGCAGACTTTTATCTCCAACGTGCGAGACTGTTACCACTCGGGAAATTGAAGTAAAAAATTAGCGTTTTCAGAGTACTTTATTAATATCTCGGCTCTGTAAACTCATACGAAAACCAGAACTTGCCGAAATGGCTTGCCACGAATTTTTGGAATCCACGGCTATCTCTCAAAACTCACCACCGTTCTGAAAAAGGTAATGCCACAAACAAGCAAACAAATAGAAATACGCGCACAGATATTAATAGTATATATGCTGTTTTAAAATATTTTTAGACCAAAGGGACATGAGCTCAAATGCTCCCGAATCGTGTATGTGTGTGTAAATGGAAAAAGCGCCCTTTGGGAGTCAAACTTTTTAAAATTTTACTTTTTCATAAAACAACCGAGAGATCGCATTAAAACTTAGATTTTGCCATTTGTAGATTTTTTTTAATTTGAGATTGCCAACACATGAATATTTTTTCCATTTCAAACACTTCTATCATGGGAAGTATATATGACGACCGACGATTGCAAAAATAAAATCCGGGTAAAAGTGCCATATATAAAATTTCATCGTTCTACGGCTAATCATTCTTGAAATATGCGAAATACATACATATATATGTATACGTACGCACGAACAGACGTCACGAACAAAATCTCTTTTAATACCATTTTCAATCCATTTTGAAATTCGTTTTGGAAAAAAAGAGTCCTTTACACTATCCGTACGTACAGACATAACGTAAAAAAATCGTTCAAATTGGGAACGGTCAAATTGTATATATCCATTGAAATATGATAAACGAAATTTTTGGCGATTACAGTACTACCTTTACTTCGTACAAGGAAATAAAAAGGGGGTTATTTAGCACTCAAGCACTCAAATATGTAAAAAATGGTCTTGAAAACATTTTAATTAATAAATGGCCTTTAAGCAAATTACGAATTAAAAGTATTTTACATTATCTTACTTATTATACAATTATTTCAGAGAAATGGTGATATTTGATACAATATTATATTTGTATAGTTAGGTCATGATACAATACTGCATCAATCTAAAGTATGTTGAATGTGAAATAAAGCTTTAATTATTACGAAATGCATTTATTGCCTTTACCTCGATCGGTCTGTTAAACATTTATTAAAACTGGAAATTTAACATACCTAATTGCAACATCCTCAAAAGCCCTTTGCTAAAATCTAGCAATTTTCCAGGCAACAGGAGGATAAATTAAAGATTTTAACAGTTAAAGAAACTAGTAAAAATAGGAAAGAAATTTAATTTAAAATAAGCTTAAGATGTCGTCTTTTAACATAGTAACGTTTGGAAGATTGCCTATGTGATAAATAGCTTTGCAACCTGAAAAATCATCAAATCACAGAAAAATGAGAAAAAAGCTTCTAAAGACGTTTTTGTAATAAAATAAAATAACGTTGAAATAATAAATGATTATGCTTGTATTGCCTTTTGTTTTCCCACTTTCTTAACACTACAGTTAAGAATTGCAAGATTAATTGGTTAGGTTAGGTTATTCAATTATGGCAAAGCACACCAGGGCTATCTGCCTAAAGGGAGGGATGCTTTCGTGGAGGACTTTCTAAGGGAAACTGGCTCGTATACACGTTATACATGGGGAAAACCACGAAAACGCCTATGCAGCCATCCCGTTCGCGGGATTCGAACCTCGGACCGAACTACCAGTGTTGAGCGTCTTTACCGCTCGCCCGCTGGTGGGCCCGGCAAGATTAAGTGAAAATGATTTACATGTTAAATGGCAAAGCTTCGGGAACAAGGTAAATGTGGAAGACAAATTGAAGAACTTATGTCTCATGAAATGGCAATGTTTGTCAGATCGCAAGCATGATAGATTACAATGTACCATAATGTAATGTAATGGACACAAAATTTGGAAAATTTCTGCTAAAAACCAGTGAAACGAAAATTTCCAAATCTTATGCCACGAAAAAATGCAAAATCTCAAGAAACATGCAATAACCAAGACTGTTTTAATGTTTAATTACTATGTGAATTTTAATGGTAATATAACGTATCTTGACCCGACGGAGGCTGGAAGAAGAATGAGAAGAAAATGAAAGAGAAAGAGCGTAGTTCGAGATATCTCTAGTGTCAGAAGGAAAGAAATCATATTAAATATTTTAATCATCCCCTATATAAAGTTGCTCCATCAATCAAATATAGCTTAGAAAACAAAGAGAATTTCAAAAAAGAACGAATTTAGATTGAATATTTTATTGAATAGTATTTTATTCCATTGTAGCTAGTTTATTCGAGTACGGTTTTGGAAATACAAGTCGGTAAGAATGCAATAAAAGTTTAAAAAATATTTAAACGTACTGCAAATATTATTTTAAAAAGTCATCTGAAAATTTTACTTTACAGTTTAACACCTGAAATCGAGTTTAAATCGTTTCAGTTTCAAAATGAATGCCATTAAAGTTAATTCAATTATTAAAGTTTCCAAAAGTTCTTAAAAGATTACAATTACAAATATATAAAATTCATTATTTTAAAAAAGATGTTATCTGATTTTGGTACCTAGGTTTCATTTTAACGCTGAAAATAATTTTAAGTTAATCATTAGAAGAAGCCTATTAGTTTCAGAATAACATAGATAAAGATCCAGACAAAGAAAAGAGAGCTAAGATGTTATTTCTTCGTAAAATAATGCCACTTGAAGATTTTTATTCAAAAATACAAAAACAGATTTTTATCGTTTGAGAAATAATTGACCACGTATTTTTTTATCCATAGCTCGCAAGATTTATCGCAAATATTTCGCTCAAGTTGCAATATTTCCTGTTTCCCGCGGATACGCAATTCGAAAAATGAAAATAATAAACACCTTTACCTGGTGTTTAGTATTTTAATTTCGCGAAGTGAAGTGATTACAGCTTCCTTCGAGGTGCTCAAAAAAGGATTATTTGTGTTAAAATTGTTACAAGAAATCCGTTCTTAATATTTCATTAAACAAACTTAATTGTTTAATTGCTGGTTGGCAAGAAACTGAAACTCAGTGCAATTCCTTCTCTGAATGCAGCTAATATAATAAATTAAATTACCTAGCTGTGTCAAAAAGCTTGATTTCTTATATATTAAACACTTGAGAAAGAGTTTGGAATAAAGTTATGCCAATAATTACTCCAAAATATGTAATAACCGTATTTCTGCGAAAAATGCAATTGTAAAATCCCTTAACAACACACTACATATGAGCTTGACACTTCCCAACAGATCTTTGCCATAAGGCGACTACGTAATGATTCTTGACTTAACCTGATATATTTTTCTCTTTCTATTTCTTTCAGAACTCTGTATCTTTTTCTTGGTGAAAGGAAAGGTAAATTGTTACTTCTCCCCCACGTTTGGTTGATTATGTTACCATTTGGGAGAAATAAATGACTGAAATAAAGGCCCATGTCGTATAATTTCTTGAGCGTCCACACTCGCCAATATGGTGCATCATATTCGCTGTACGAAAATATGGCTGTTCGTAAATGTGCTTCGAATAAATGGATGGCAGACAGAACAACAGAAACATTTCTTTTAATTTTTTAAAGAGAATAAACAGAAATACGGTTTCCGTTTTTCTACATTTACTTTTCCTTAACTTAAAAAAATATATCTGTCAAAAGTAACTGCAGATCAGAATGCAAATAGTTATAGATTTTCAGGAGTGGAAGAAAATACGACTGATTTGCAGGTGTTCTAAATTTTTTTAGATCAACGTTTCTTATTTTTTAAAATTTTGTTAAAAAATTAAAAACCATTACTTAAACGAAATATAACAAATATTGATGATGACCAGGCCAACTCTTAGGAAAATCTTTAGAATGAGGTAAAAGTAATTTATTTAATTTTAAGCATTTCATTGCAACATGATATTATTATAGAACATGATACCATGATATTTCAGAAGCTCCTATACACAATGTCTTTTAAGAATCTTTATAAATATTACATTTTAAGAAGGAAAATGCTTACTTATTTAATAACCAAAGACTCCTTGTTCATAACAGCTTTACCATCATCGGAATTGGAATTTTATGTTTTTATTTTCATTTTCTATACAAAGACAATTAAGCAGCATAAATGAAAGCATATTGACATTTGTAAATACCACTGAAAGTGCATCATAGAATGTCCAATACAAATTGCTGATACTTTACTAACAATCTTATTACCACTGAAAAGTGTCATATTATCAGTCTGATGGCAAATTAAAGCATGATTGAGAGAGACAATTTCAAGTGAAGAAAAAATACAGCCTTATAAATGTAATTACTAATGTAATACCTATCGTCTCTTATGTCTTCTGTCCGCCGTTCGGGTAATGTTTCACTCGTCTTTCTATATAATCAGTTCCGTTTTGCCTCAAACTGTTCATTTAGTATATTGTTACGTTTCTCTTCCTTCTTCTTACGTACGTACGTTAAAGGGTTCGTGGATTTGGAGTGAATAACGGCGACATTTGATGGAGTATCGAAACACACTTTAGTGGCCGGTATTTTTCAAGACGGCTCCAAAAACATTTTTACAGTCGTCGAAGCACTATAAACGCGCTGACACAATCAGCAACACAGCCATCAAAATATCAGGCTATAACGGTGAAGACAACTTCACGGCAAAGCACCAGTGTACAGTTCCCGACTCTGATCGGTCGTTCTCGGACCTCCACGTACTCTCGAGATTCTCCACGCTACAACTCGCGATGTACTCGACGATAAACTGGAGTACAGCTCCCGACTCGGTTCAGTCGTTCCCGGAGCTCAACACACTCCAAGGGACGACCAACTCGGCACTAGCTCACTGACTGACTAACTGATTCTTAACTCACTCGATCTCCGCGTACTAGCAGGGTTTATATAGCTTTTGGCTTATGTTCGAGAACGTTCTGGGCTAAACCAGTAAAACTTTTTTCCAGAAAGTCTTCTTGCGTGTCTATA
Organism: Stegodyphus mimosarum; assembly: GCA_000611955.2. Classification (NCBI taxonomy): domain Eukaryota; kingdom Metazoa; phylum Arthropoda; class Arachnida; order Araneae; family Eresidae; genus Stegodyphus; species Stegodyphus mimosarum. The sequence continues at coordinate 328,197 of KK121257.1, read as the reverse complement.
ATATCGCCAAATGGGCAATTTCTCGCCAAATGTGGCAACCCTGCGTCCCCTCGTCATTTTCTAGCAACCCTAACCCTCCCTTCCGGGGAAGCTATCTTACTGCGCCTGGACATTTCGTAACAATATGTCACATTTCTTGTTGACCCCGGAATTTTTTGTCAGAAATGAAATGTTGCAGTTACTTAAACAAATAATTGCTACACGTGCAATGCCTAGAATGCGGATGAATAGAGTCTCGTATTATTCTCGTTTTATCCGGCCATTCTTATAATATGCGGTTTGACGTCATCGTACAAAACTCGCTTCATATCTGTTTATTCATGGAAGTCGTTTGGTTGTTAAACCTCAATTAAAATTATATGAAACATGCTTCCATTAATTATAAGTTACTTTTTTAACATTGCATATTCCACAATATTCAAGTATAAGCATAAACGTCATATTGTCCCCCCCCCTTGCTGTTAGACCTAGTTTCGCTCTTAAGTTCAACCATTACTTTCTTGAATAGCATTAGCATAAAGATTCCTTTTCCCATCTCCAGTCTCGGTACACCTTAATAATGGTTTCTCATCATTTTTAGCACGAATGGACGTTAGCCTAGAAGGACTATTAGTCCCGAAACGGCATTTTGCTTTGAATCGTTATAAAAGGCTGTATCACTTTTCATATTGTTGCCATCAAATATTATTTCCCTGTATCATATTTAAAGGAACTAAGTAGTGAAAAATCTACACGGATGTATATGTGTTTCTCGCATTATAAAAAACAACTGCACCTAGAGTCATTAGATTTTCAATAACGCAGTCCCCCACCCGAACATAGGTACCTGGAAGCCCAAATTTGGAATTTCAACCTTGTCTTATTGTCTATTTCATATTTTCTAAAAGTTAACGAACTTTTGATAAAAACTCAGTTTTAAAGCAAACTGTGGCAACACTGTAGGGAATGAAACACTTTTAACTGCAGCTCGTGAGATTGTCTCTCGGAAATTCTAAAGATATGCTGTTTTTAAATATTTTAAGGTAAATGTGGCGTTAGCCGAAATGCTCTCGAAACGTGTATGTGTCTGCAAATAAAAAGAACGATACAAAATGTGAAAACCTTCAATTGTTTTAATTTTGTGTGTGTGTGTGTGTGTGTGTGTGTGCGTGCGTGCGTGCGTGCGTGCGTGCGTGTGTGTGTGTAAAGAAAGAAAGGCCAATCAATATTTATACTTTATAGTTTTCATCTGTCAGTTGATGCTGAACTTAAATATCAGCAATAAAAAATTTTCCCAAGCATTTCAAGTTGTTGTCGAGCGTGAATAAGAATGTCTCTCTCTAGCATATTTTACTGGTTCAATCATTACTTTCTTGAATTCCTTTTCTCATCTCCAGTCTCGGTACACCTTAATAATGGTTTCTCATCGCTTTTTAGTCCGAATGGGCGTTAGCCCAGAGGGGCTATTAGTCTCGAAACCGCATTTTGCGTCGAATCACTATAAAAGGCTGTATCACTTTTCATATTGTTGTTGCCACCAAATATTATCTCCCTGTATCATATTTAAAGGAACTAAGTAATGAAGAATCTACATGAATGTATATATGTTTCTCGTATTATAAAAAACAACTGTACCTACGGTTATTTCTTATAATACAGGAAACATACATGGTGTACGTGTATTTGTCCCTATCAGCACCTTTAATAAACATTCACATCCATATTAACTAACAATTTATATGCAGATTATATTTTGTCTACTTTGAAAATCTAATTAAAATAGCTGAGCTTGTTGAAAAATAGAAGTTCTTGTTTGATGCCACGAATTCATAGAATGTGGAAATTTTGAAGAAAGGAACTCAATCTATCCATTCCTCAACTTCCAAAATTTAACTCAATTCTAAGCATGTCCTCAAGATTCAAATCTCCAGCTCGGAATTTCTTAAAATATCTTTAGTATTGACATTCACTACCAGTATCTGAGTTTACTGAAAACTATCTTTCCGTTTAGCTTCTTCATCATTCCTGTAAGACAGTATTCATACTCAATATATAGCGAATTTTCAACTTATGACCATAATGATATTTTACTATAAATAAAATTAATGAAATCCTAATTCAAGGGCGTTGAGAAAGAAGCTACATAGTATCAAGATCGCGATATTTTGTAAATGTTAGAATGCAGAGCTCTTTAGAATACTTCTAACCATAAATATTTCGGCTCGTCAAAATCCCATGTTGCTTTCTTACAGGCAGGATAACATTAAGAAGTATAAAGGTTCGCTCTGATGTTGCTACTGAGATGCATCAGAGTATTATTAAGAAAATACTAAGAAAGGGTACAACAAATAATACAAAGGGTATCTGTAAAGCAATCATAAAATTTTACGCATTATCCAGTAATAAATAAGAGAGTATATCAGTTTTAAAACTGCGTTAACGATGCCCCATTCGTTAATATACCTTCTTTTCTAAGTGCTTTACGAACGATTCTTTTCTGTTTCTTTTGTTTTTATCCTATGATATAAAGAAAATGCTTAATAGTAATGTTTTATTTTTAGTTCAATAAATCTGTATTAAGTTTTTCGAATTTTTCTGCCTTTCTAATTCGCTGAATTGCAACATCATGCCAAGAATACCGAGCCTAGGATGGCGTAAAAGAAAATGTATGAGTATTTTCGAATCGGAAGGTACTCATACAATTTAACATTCAGCCTTTGTTTATAAACTTTTATATGCAATAAGAATTCGAAAATATTAAGTTACGGACGTAACATCAGAGCACTTCCTAAAGAAAATATCTCACATCTTTCTGATCTGCAAAATACAACGAATTCTTTTGAAACAAAATACGACTTCTGAGCCATTAATTTAAAAACTTTATTTCCAAAAAATAGAAATGAAAAATAACGAAAATGCCAATTCGATTGAATAAATGTCTTTTTCGATCTCGGAGATTTTCTGCCATTTCGATTATTAAAAAAAACTAATACCTCTGCACTTTCAAAGATGAACCAGAATAAAAGACCTTCTTCAGAATAAAATAAAGCTGATTTGAATGCAAGTCATATATTTAATTGAAAACAAGAAATAACTTAATTACACCGAACTTCATTCACTTATTTCTTTTTCTATAAAGTACTTCTTCCTCCTTTTTTCCTTCTTTTACTATTTTTCAATGAAAATACTTATTGCTTTACTAACAACAGTGATTTTAGCATAATTCGAATTAAAATTCCTGGAATTCAATAAATGAGTTCCTTTCTTTCAAAATTTTCAACATATTTTGAATTTATGGCATCACATAAGAACTACTATTTTTTAATAAGCGAAGTTATTTTAATTAGATTTTCAAAGTAGACAAAATATAATCTGCATATAAATTATTAGTTAATATGGATATGAATATTTCATACTATAGAAAAGTAGGTGTTTGAACAGCGTATACAATACGCTATTGAGACATACAGACGTTAATAAAATTTACGATAGCTAATAAAGATTAATAGAGATAAGTAAATGAAAATAGGGACTTTATAAAATTACTTTTTTTGAAATAAAATAAGATTTACTTTGACCCCATACTTTCTAACTCAGACAAAAAATTCAAATAAAGAAAATACATTTTTTTTAGAATTGCAAATGTTTCCCACAAATAATGCAGCTGCAGGGGCATAAATAAATATATTTTAAAAGTTGCTGAATATGATATTTGAATCATTACACAGCGCTTTTTTAGTAACTGATGCAATTAACTTGAAAAAAAATACCGTATTTTGTTAAATTATTTCTTATTCCCTGTGGATCTGTACCAGAGAATCTGACGATTTTGGGTTCCACAAACAGCCTGTTAAGTTATATCATCTTATGTCAGATGTTGTTTTGCAGTTGGAGACACACTAAAGACGTTGTATCCTTTTACCTTTGCACATGCACTTAGGTGCATGCGCAAATGTATTAAAATGACCTCAACGAGCGCTAAGTACTGCTCAAAGAAAGAGAAAGGATATATTGCCAAAAAATTTGATTAGATACTCTATGATTATCTTAAATCTACATAGGCTAAATGGCTGCCAAGCAAACAACGATAAAGTATGCACTGGATAAGAATTTAATTGGCGCGGAAAATGACAAAAGAATGTAGACGCAAAAGTTTAAGTGGATATTTATACACACGCTTGCACTTAAGTGAGATCAAAAACTGTTTTGTAAAGATCTACACTGGTGTGCAAAAATTAAGGACGAGACGGTTTTTTAAATATAACTTTGTACAAAAGCTTTCCAAATCAACATATTTAATACCGTAAGATCCCCAATACGTAAGGACATGAGTAATGTAAGCAACACTTACTAAAACAGAAATCAGAGGGATAAAAAGAAGCTTTATTGAAAAAGTAGCATGGAGCGCAATGCGACTGAAGGCCGAAACATCCCTGTGATGGGTGTCCAGCAAGAAACATTCGGTCTTTAATATGGGATATGATGTCCCCTGAGTGCTAGGTAGGTTTCACATCATTTGTGCATGCTGGATATGTGGTTGTTAATGAGCTGTTGAGACACTGCTGCTCGTTCCTCTTGTAGCACCAATCACAGTTTCGGAATCGTTACTGCCGATAAGTTACGTGCTGCCACGAGTCTCCCTAGTAAGTTCCGTACATGCTTGACGGGATTTAGATCCAGAGACCTTGCCGACCAATCCATGTGTTCAATATCTTCACTCTCCAACAGCTCTTCGACAGTAACTGTGCGATGAGGTGGAGCGTTGTCGTCCATGAAGAGGAACTGAGGACCCATAGCCCTTGTGAAAAGACGCATGTAAGGAAGAAGAACCTCGTTACAATAGCAGTCCCAGGTGACGAACCTCCTTGGGAGATATGAAGGTCGGTCCGGCTACCAAGCATTATGTCTGCTCGAACGAGAACTCCGCGACCTCCAAAACAGTCCCTTTTGATGATGTTGAAGGGGTTATTGCGTGTTCCCCGCTCTGTCCAGATGTGTATGTGTCTAGAATCGCAACTCAGACTAAATCTGCTCTCATCTGTAAAGAGTACTCGTCCCCATTCATTGTCTCTCCAATTCCGGTGTTCCCGGCACCACAGAGAACGCCTTCTCCGATGGGCAGGCGTTAGAGGTACACACCGTACAGGGCGTCGTGCAAACAGACCACCACCGTGCAGTCTTCTGGCCACGGTAAAACGCGATATCGGTCGTCCAGTCGCCTGTGTCGTGTGTCTAGCGATTTCTCCCGCTGTCTGCCGCCTGTTTCTTCTGGCCTGTAAGGCAATATACCGGTCATCTGCGGGTGTGGTTCCTCGTGGACGACCACTACTAAGCCCCCGGATAGCTGTTCCTGTAGTTTGAAATTGTCTCCAAAGTCGTGAAACGATGTTGTGAGCAATTCCGAACTTTGCAGCCACACTTGTCAAACTGCGGCCTTCCTCCAACTTTCCAATGATTCGAGCTCGGGTAAAAGCATCCAGATGTCGTCTAACAGATTGATTATTCGCCATTTCTCGCTGAGGCAGCAACTCGGTGTGATTTTAACTGCTATACGCCGTGCAATCTCTTTGCCAGAAATACTGATCTTACACCGATAACATGCTTTATACTACTCAGACACTCCCCCATTACGTCTACCTGCATATCTGCGCTTGTGTTACCGTACATCACCTTACTTAATCTCCTGATTGGTCTTTCTGTCCGCTCTGCCTCTTCGTTCTGCTGATATGCTAATTTTTCGACTTCCTCCTTAATTTTTGCACACCAGTGTATAAAGGATAGGCAGAAGCAGTAATTGAATTGGGTACTTAAATGCAGGCTTAAACTTACATGAGCTCAAAAAATGTTGTGCAGAGACGGAAAAGACATATTAGAGGCAAGAACTTGATAAAATACGAAAACTCGTACTCACAGCTTTGCAGGAAGCGTTAAGTTTTCAATGCTTACCAATATATGATGCTGATAGTGAAATGTGACTCCTTACTTTTAGTGAAGGTTCACATATATTAGCTTACGCGAACTGTGAATCGAAGAATTATGATTGTCTAGCAGTTTGCGGAGACCGTGAGGAATGTGCTTGCATTTTGTATATCGTATGCTTATGAAGTTGTTTTTAATTCAAAGGTGAGAGATTTGATTTACCAGTTTGGTTACATATCTGAGAAGAAAGATAGCGGAGTAAAATGTTAAAGGTTACGTAAATGAATTCGGATACAATATTGTGAAAAATTATTTTACAGTGAAACAATTAGAAATAGCTATGCGTGATCTGCAAATCATAAATGACAGAAAGAAAGCAAAACCCTCTTCGGTGCAATTGTATTACGACATCATCTACAAAACTCTTATTTCTCAACAGGTCAGTGTAAAGCGTTTTTAAAAATTAATATCCTTTTATGGAAGATCAAAAATGAAAGTCTCCAGCAGTTTTTTAAAAATTATGTAGCAGAAATAATTCTCTGTGAGCCGTTTCTATCCAACCTCATTATGAAACAATTTGTTAAAATGTTTTAAACCGAATGAGGGAAAAGTACTGTGAAAAAAATATATATTTTTATATTTTTCGATGGAACGGTACATGCGACAAGAAGATTCCTTGCTAATATCATCAGCGGAACTATGGAACCTATAAAAAACCATTCAATATATGACAGGAGAAAAATTTAGAAAATATAATAAATCATAATAAAGCCTTTAAGAATGTGCAATAAAGCCTATCATTTCACAAATATACTATGAAGTTTCTCATGCATTTTACAAAATAATTTGTGCACTGCATTCATGGACATTATGCAGCATTTATAAATAATGCTAACAAGGTTTAAAAATTTTTTAACTATTCTTGACTGAAGTAAGAATTACATAAGAAAGCATAATATAAATCATAAAACACTGCTTCAGATATGGTGTATCAATATTGAAATAATCCAGGTATCATAGAATTCTATAAACTTAGATTTTCGGCACTTGGACAAAAACAGGCAGCCTATCTGACAAAGCTCTCACTCTGGGACAGCTCAAAACGTATCCTTTGAATGCGATAGAATACAGAGTTCTGAAAGAGATGTATTTATAATGTATCAGAGATCAAGATTATTTTCAAATTTTTCCTTTCACAGCTTTGCCAGACAGAGAAATTTGACAGTATGCAGAAACATAAGATATATACAAGAAGTATTATAACTAATTTTTCTTGAGGACTTCATTTCTTTGTTGGTAAATAAAGTAAACATTTTTTCGAAATCAATTTAATAAAGTTTAATTAATAAATATCAGAAAATTGCAATTATATCTATAATCTTTAATCTGAATAATCAACGAAAATGTCCTAAATTTTGAAATTTCATTAAACATGAGAAAATATAAAATAAAAGTTTAAAACAACCAAAGAAAACGTTTTTCCGTATACCTGCTGTTGTATCTTCAATTTCCGTGTAATTTCTTATACTGTTGTTTAAAGCATAGCTTTATAAGTGATTCGAGACAGACGCAGCCACATTCATACACATCTGAAAAATATTGCACGGTAATACACACACTGACAATGAATAAGAAACCTCTCAGATTTCCATTTGAATGCGCGCTGACAAAGTGCTGGATGAAATATGCAAATTTTTTTATGACGTGGGTTACATGTGGTTAGAATAAGTAAGGTCTAAGAGCGCTTTTCACGATGAATGAAGTAAAATGGGAAAAACGACAGATCTTTTACCATTTGAAAAAGGTGATATTGTTGGTGCCCGTTTATCAGGGGCAACGATTTCGAAGACGGCAAATCTCACTGAGTTCTAAATGCATCCTTATCAAAGGTTTTCAAAAGTTCGAATCAGAACGTATAGTCCTTCTCCAGAAGACTTAAATGCGGTTCGAGCACAGTTTTCCAAGAGAGTGATCGACGTCGTTTCCGAGGAATTGTACGGCGGAACAGGGACTCTAGTGTGCTTCAACTGACATAGATCTTCAAAGAAGGCTGTTCCCAACAGATTTCAGCTTGAATCATGAGCACAGAATTCCAAAGGATAGGAATTCATAGTCGGGGGCCTGCAAGAAAACCATTCATTTCTGCCCGACATGCAAGAATTGGTTTGCAATGGTTTCCAGAAAAACGACGCTGGACATGTGAGGATTGGAAACGTGTGACGCGGTCGGATGAATTACTCTACACCTTATTTTGCACTAATAGAAGACGTCGAATTTGGCGAGAACCTCATGTAGCCGTGAATCCATTTTGCCTTAGTTGCACCGTGCAAGGATCTGGTGGGAGTATCATGATATGGGGCATGTTCTGCTGGCATGGAAGTGGTGCCCCGGTGTTCCTCGAGGGTAAACAAACAGCCATGAGATACTTAGATATACTGACAGATCAAGTGCACCCAGCAATGTTGCATTTGTACCTTGATGGCGATGGATCCATCATGGGCGATAATGCAACTACACATATTGCCAGAAGTGTTCAAAATTGGTTCACTAAACATCGGTCTGCTTTCCCACCCTTTCCCTAGCTCCCGCATAACCCGGATCGTAACCCCATACAAAATGTGTGGAATATGGTGGAACGATGCATCCGACAACACTCCCCTCTTCTATCTAATTTAAAGAATTTAAACACCTGCATAGCCAATGCATGGTATTCTCTGGATGTAAATGCACTCCAGAAGCGTGTACACTTGATACCAAACGAATCAAAGCAGTTATCCGTGCAAAAGGTAGTCCAATAAAATATTTATGTTGGGTTTCTAACTCATTGGTTAGTGTGTGTAAAAATTTAAATTTCGTAATTCTAAACATAAGCTTGATTTTATAGTAGTATTCTTTATAACTAGTTGATTTTAACTAATATTCTCATTTATAAGTAACACTATTATTTTAAATTTATTGTTTTCGCGGTTTTCCTCAATTAAATTTCCTTATAAGGCATCAGGAATTACGATAACTGCCGAGATTGGTAATATTGATAAGTTTATAATTATACATATTATTTTCATTGCCTGCATATAAAAATACAAAATTTCGTGTGCATAATTGTTTACGTAACATATTTTAACTTACGCTTATATATACATGTATATACGTATATAAGAAAAACATAAAAAAAGCAGTTCAAAACTTAATGCAGTTCTAAGCTGAAAGCAGCAACAAGTGGGGCTAATAATGCAAAATGTTTGAAAATAAATAATATGTTTAAAATTCATCTCATATTCAATTCGAAATAAACATACGCAGAAAAAGCCTAAAAAAGCAAAGAACCAAAAAAAACTAAAAACACATTCGTAAACTGCAAGAAAAAGGGAGTCAAATATGTCCAAACCAAAGCAAAAAAGCAATAAGAAATTACCATCTCTTGTTTTAAATTTACATTTTACATTTAATAATTTTATACCTTACATATTACAAAATTTACATCTTACATATGCACAAACTACTGCCCGTCCAAAATGCAAAACCATGAAGAAAGCATTCAAACTGGTACAGGTAAATGAAGGCTCCTTAACAATCCGTATATAAAGGTAGAAAAAATTGCCGTTTTGAATAATGTGAATTGTTTTCTCGTAATATTTTTTTTGTGTGCAGTTTCAGTATACTTTGTAGAAAAACGTGAGCATCATTCGAGTACGTATCTGAGTTCGATCGTGACAGAATACAAACAGAGAGCACACAGAAATTGCGGATTTTACTTCCGCGGAATCGGTCATCGTGTTGGACTTAGCCTAGCAACAATCATGCGAATATGGAATCGGTGAATGCAGGAGGGAACGTTTAGTTTTGGTTTATATTGTTTATGTCAAAGCACTCGAGGGCTATCTGCTTGAGGGGAAGTATGCTTTCGTGGAGGACTTTCTGAGGAAACTAACTCGGATACACGTTATACATGGGGAAAACCAAGAAACCGCCCATGTAGCCAGTAAGTTCGCAGGATTCGAAACTGAGATCGAACCACTAGTGTTTAGCGACTTTTTTGTTCGGTCATTGATGGGCTCTAGGAGGAAACGACTGACAGACAGGAGCAGCTGCAAGCGCCTAATTGCACAATTAAGGTAAGGAAGGCATATTTTGCGCATGGCACTAATGCAGCGCACAATCACATGCGGAACCATATCACATGTAATGTAACACAACAGTCGGTGTCTGCACGAACAACTCGACGTCGTTTACAGTGCAATGGACTGTTCGCTAGGCGTCCATTGCTTCACTTACGTTTAAATTTTAACCAAAGGAGTTTGCGTTTAACAAACATTTACGTTTGCAGAGGTTCACTGAACGGAGGAGACGGACATCCGAATAGCATAACGGTGGGTTTTTCGGACGAATCACGATTTTGCCTATAGTACCATAATGGTCGAATTAGAGTTTGTGGAGAGATACTGCTCATATGTTATGTTACGATCGTCATACTGGTCCTGCACTCAGTGTTGTAATGTAGAGTGGTACTGGATTTCACTCTTGCACCTAACTAACATGCATTATCGATACACTTATCAGCTAATTCTATATCGCTGAGGTTTTACAGCCTGTTTTACTTCTTTACCCTCAGGGCTTGCCTGGGGCCACATTTCAACAGGACAGACTTTGCGCGGAATGTTCAAGCTTTCTTTTTTGCACGTTGCATTGTAACCTTGGCCAGCCTTTCTCCCAGTTCTATCACCCATCGAACATGTCTGGTCTTGATTGGAGAATACCTAGCACGGCATGCAACACCAACTGATACACCAGATGAACTCTGGCTACGTGTGGAGGCAGCATAGGCTGTCATTTCCGTACAACACATCAAAAGCCTCTTTCACTCAATGCCATGGCGTGTAGCAGCAGTTACTGACAAACGTGGAGGCAGCACTTATTACTGTTTTCCTCGTATTCCTCGCCTCAAAGAGGGCTGCATTTTAAAACCAATTAACATTGATATTATGTGTAATCTCTGAAATAAATTTGGGTTTAATAACTTTATCTTTCTTGGTGTTACATTTTGGATGGCCGGCAATTTGTATGTATTACTAAGAATATATATACCTAAAGAAGTTTCTTAGTTTGTATTAGAAAAAACTTGAAGCTAAAATGTTATATTATTACATATAAATTAGTACGAAACCTCTATAACGTAATTGGGAGCATTAAGAAATATTTAATGCCTCACACTTTTGTATCTAGATTCGAAAATGGAAGTTCTACAATAACGAAACAGAACATATAGCATTTCCTAGTTTATTTTCTAATATAATATTTTTGCCATCCCTCGTTAAGTCATATTCATATTTTTATCAAAACTGTGTTCAAGGTAATTTATGTTCAAGCACATTTCTTAAACCAATCTTTCCTTAAAATTTTATATTATAATTTTAAAAACATATTTTCGTTTATGAAAATGTTATTTTCAGCATAAAATGTTCACAAAACAGTGACGAAACTCTATATTTTTCTATTAGTTGCACAAAATAATGATTACAAAATATACAAAGAGAAATGTTAGCCACTGGTAGAAATTTCTTCACATTAAATACGTGCAAAACATATATTTAGTTTAATTTCTGGAAAGTAATGTTAAATAAGCTTATTATTTAACATTAGACAAGAAAGACTTATTATTTTTCACTAAAGCTAATATTGGCAGTTTCAAAAATATACATACGATTATTATTTAGAGAAAGATGCAACAAATTGAATTATTCAAATTTTGAAACACATATCTAATCTCTAGAAGAGTTATTAAAATTGTTATAACAGAAAAGTCATTAAGATGTCAATTCTACATTACTGCAGGAGATTTATCTTTTATATTTACTATATAATTATTAATTGGTGATGAGCGTTATATAAAATGCAATATGTTTTAACTGAATTGCATATCAAGGCACATTGTTTTGTTGCTAATTAAAAATTGACAACAGAAGGATAAGAAAATAAACCAAAGATACGAAACCACCTTGGTTCATAAGTTCGCAATCTTTCTCGAAGCGATCGTTATAAAAGGCGGCAAACTAAACATCGTCAGCTTTTATCAAAGAGGTTGACATTTTCAAATTTAGATCTTGTCTTATTTTTTAAAGTGTCACACCTTATTTCTGGTTAGTCGATAAAATTTACGGTTTTAGTTCTTATTATTTTTAATTTGTTGCGCAACGTCATGCGAAAAATAAACATACTAGATTACAGAAGTTTCTAACATTAATCTAAAGTCCATAATTAAAACTATCTAAACGTTAGATATTTACTTTTCCAAATATCCGCATCAAATGATACATTCAGAATAACCATATGTTAATTATTGGCATTAAAATAAACAATAAACAAAATGCTAAAATATGTTAAAATATATTTCATATGATTTTATTTAGTTTTGGTTGCCTGTTTGTTTCGCTAAACTTCAAATAAACTTTTGTCCATTCTACAGAGCAATTTTGTTTGAAAATTCATATATATGCAAGTCAGATTAGAATACATCACTTTATATGAAACATTTAAAATTGGATACAGACTTTTCTTTCCAAGAAATCATTTTATTTCAGCATGTGTTTGCTTAATGATAAATTTAAAGGTAGTAGTTTCAATAATTGCCTTATTGTAGAGAACTGAAAAGTAATTTTCGAGATTATCTTAATTTACAATTTATCGGACACTGGCAGGTTTCCAAAAACCAATCCAATTATTTAACTATCATGCAGCTATTAAGAAAACTGTTTTAATCTAAAAAATTTAATCCATCATTGGGCGACAGATTTAAAATGGAGATAAGATAGGATTTTGTAATCAAAGAGAAATTTAAATAAATTTATCATAAATTTTCACCATTGAGTACATAGTGTAGACTTTGAAAAAAAGGAAATGGCACGCACTTCATTGCTGGGTTGATTAGAAGAATTTTGTTTCCTACCTGCGGAGGCAATTTTTATTCTTATTGTTTATTTTTTACTTAGTTTTCTCTTCTGTTTCGGACCATACAATTATGTATTAAAATTTGCATAAAAACACTTGGTAGGTTATAAGGCTTTAATTAAATGCGTTATAAATTAATAAAGTAATTTTAATAGCAATCAAAATATTCATGTTCATATCTGACTGAAAACAAAATCTAGGGCACGTTTATGAGAAATGTGATATTAATAACCGAAGTGTTTAAAAGAAATGATATATACATATGTATGATTACATTCAATTCATTACAATGGCCTTAAACCATTTTGATTTAAAACGCGTCATTGTTATTGACAGTGTAAGGTTTATTTTTAGTAACACTAAAGAGGATAATCGGAGAGGCAAACTTGAAAAACAAACTGCACCTTCAACTGGAATTAAACACACTAGCTCTTTATGCTAACCTCTACACTAGAGTATGCGCAAGAAGAATAGCATAATTTTTTATAATATATGCCTCCGAAAACTGTGATAGAATTTTTTCGAACGCTTTAAAGCTTTTAATTGAAGTTATGCTAAATGCACAAAAACATATAGACAGCGTTACAGCCACTAATCACCCTTCTAATTTTGTTATTTGCCATTTATATCTGAAAATATACATTTCTAAAGTGCTTAAAATGTACACTGCGCAAAATAATAACAAAGGGATAGTTCTATGTCTTCTGTTCTACTGGACCGTTTGACGAAATTCAAACTGCGTTTTCCATGTCTCGAAAGCGCGACTTAGAATATGTATTAGATTTAATATATAGCATTGTTCCAACATAGATATTTTGTCACAAAATCGGACTTTTTCTGAAATGGCATGCACATTTTTTTCCATGTATCGATTCTAAGACTCAAATTATACCGAACTGCCAAGTTTGTAAAAACCGCACGAGTAGTTTTTAAAAAAGTAGCTCTCAAAAATTTAGCTCCTCAATGTTAATTGAGTTTGGTATATGTTTATTAATACCTTTTTTTTTTTGTTAAACTTATTTAATTCTTCCTTTCATATTTCGAAATTTAGATTCACTTCAAATAGAATTCACTATTTCTTATGATTTATTTTTAAAATTTGTAATTTTAAATAGTTTTTATAAATTTTTCGAAAAAAAATTTAATTATAATCTATAAAATTTTTGCCATCGTCTTAAAGTAGATGTATTTTGAAGTATACCTGCAAAACATTCAAGATTTTTTTTCAAAATTTCCTGCGATATACAAAAATTTATACATTGGCGCGTTTTGAAATTTGGCGTGTTTATTATAAGCGATAAAAATAAAAATGTGGTTTACGCACTTTGTTAAAATTATTTGAAAGCATGAACGATGACTTTTTTCCGCTCGTGGACAATGAAAAAAAACGGAAAGGAAAATAGGTTGCTATAAATTAAGAAGTTCGCCAAGTGAATTATTCTTGGCACAACCTGAAAAAAATTGCGCCAAAATAAATTTTAAAATTTCTCCATAACTTTCCTACCAAAAATTACAAAATTTAATCTCTAGGCATAATTTGAGTCGTACACTCGAAATATGGAAAAGCATTAGTATGTTATTTCAGGAAAAGCCCAATTTTGTGTCAAAACACTTGTGTTAGAATAATGCTATATATAAATCTAATATATATGTTAGTCGAGCTTTTGAGACATGGAAAACGCACTTTGAATTTTTCAATTTTGTCAATAAATCCCAGTTAAGTAGTAATATAAATAGAATAGATAAATTAATATTAGAATTTAAGACTTAATACAGCAAAATACTTGACATGTAATAAATACGCGTATTTCTTCTATTATAAAAATAATCTAAATTTCAATTATACAGAAATTCACTTTGCAGTACCAACATATGAGCTCGCCATGATTCATATTACGTTCTTTTAATAATGCAGATCATTATTCTGCAAAGGAAGAATTTCTGACAATCTTTAATTCTCCGCAACTGTTTTTCTTGGAATGAAATTAGAATTAAAATAAACTTTTGCATTTCTCACAAAGTGGCGGTTAAGCAGTTACTCTAACACATATAAAGAAACCTTTAACGCTGAACTTGTCTTCACGATAGACGCATTATGGGAGTATGAAACAAAGTAAGAAGCAGATTTACATAAAATGATAAATGTGTCAACAAAAAAGGGAAATTTAAGTCGAAATTTATTGTTGTGTGTGACTTTTCTTTTCATTTAAGTGAAATATGATCTTTAAAGCGAGTCCCTGCACTGAAGCAAAAGCCATTAATAACGATTTAATACATTTTGAGTTATGGTGCTCCAGAAGTAGGCTTAATAAGAGTGTACATTATGATGACGCTGCAAATGCTCACTAAGAAACTATTTCTCCAAAAGTTAAGCGGAAGAAATTAATGGATATGTAAATATCATGATTGATTCAGACGGTAAAATGAGCGCTTCAGTAAAATTTCCGGCTCTGTGACTGATAGATCGGGTAGGCCCGTTACGATTTTTGAAATGGGGCTGGCAGAGAATGATGAAGAGCAAAAGTGAAGTTTCAGAACCGAGGAAGTAGGCAATTTTTATTCAAGATAATAGCACTTTTATGAAATTAATTTTAGATCTGCACATGCCTACATAATAAAACTGTATTTACCCTTAGGGATTTCGGCTGCGGTAAAATCTTCACAGATTGCATTTTATCAAAGGATTCTTTAAAAATAATATTAACTTGTTAGTTTCAAAAACTATGACTTTTTTAGTAAAATGAAAATAAAAAGTAGTTTAATGTGCCCAGATAAATGATTGGATATGATTTGGTATCCCAATTACGCTCTGGCTTATATGTAATTGCTGTAAGTTCAAAAATATTTATTTGCTTGTATACAGGGAAAAAAAGACAGTTCTATATCTCCCGTCGTACTGGCCCGATTGGTGAAATTCAACTGGCGCTTTTCATGTCTCGAAAGCGCGACTTATGATATGTATTAGATTTGTAGTATTTTTTTCTATAGATATTTTGACACAAAATTGGACTTTTTCAAAAATGGCATGCCACTTTTTGTATATATTTCATTCCATGTCTCAGATTATGGCAGAATGCCAAGTTTTGTAAAAATCGCACGAATAGTTTTTAAAAAGTTAGCTCTCAGAACTTTATGTCCTCAAATTGAATTTGGCATATATTTGTTAACATATCTTTTTTTTATTAAAGTTACCTGATTCTTCCTTTTAAAATTTCAAAATTTAGGTTCATTACAAATAAAATTCGCCCATTTTTTATGATTTATTTCTAAAATTTATATTTTAAAATAATTTTTACAAAATTTTCGAAAAAATATTTTGATTTATAACTTTTAAAATTTTTAATATCATCTTAAATTAGATGTATTTCTAAGAATACGTGCAAAAAATTAGAGTTTTTTATTCAGAATTTTCTAAGATAAAACGTGATTTTACACATTTTCGCGTTTTGAAATTTCTCATACTTGTTGTAAGCGATGTTAACGCCATATGTGGTTTACGCACTTCATTAAAATTTTTTAAAAGTATGAACAATGACTTTTCTCCACTCGCCTACAATGAAAAAACTGAAAGGAAAATAGGTTGCTGTAAATTAAGAAGTTCTCCAAATGAAACAAAAACTAAAAAAAAAATGCGCAAATATAAATTTTTGAATTTCTCCGTAAATTTCGCACAAAATTTTACAAAATTTAATATTTAGACATAATTTTAATTTATTTTATTTTTAATTTATTTTTTTTACATTTTTTACTCGGTCTGCGATATATGACACTAACTTCAACACCCCACGTAACGGATTTTAAAATGGTATGACAAAATCTACTATCTTCTGTAACGTAATTTATCCGTCTTCGGAAATGTAATTTCCATGATATTTCAAAATTTGTAATAAAAATTCCGCATTTGTCCTTGTGCAAATACAAATGAACAAAACAAATCAATATGAAGTATAATTGTTCTATGGAATTAATAATAAAAATAGTTATAATTAACAGAAGACAGAAAATTGGAACAAAATGGACAGAAATTGTAAGCAAAATCCAACGCTTGAATTCCTTTACAATTATCCAAAAAATCCGACAGAATGAAGTTATTGCGAGTCTAAATATTTCGCAAAACTCAAGGAAGTCGATCATTATCTACATCAAAATAATTAAAGTCAATTTAAACAACTAGTTTACGTTATTCGATTCCGAACCAGAATGATTAAATATGCATCTTGAGACTGTGTATTTTCAATAACTCTCATTACTTTTAAACAGGGTTTCACTAGTGACCAATTCATTAAAACCGCTAAATACTGGTAGTTCGACCCAAGTCCGAACCCAGACGAATGGCATGGCTGCATGAGTGTTTTCTCAAGTGTAATGTCAATACAAATATGATCTGAATACGAAAAACACATTAAGATCATCTGTCTAAGGGAATGTATATCTCCGTGCATAATTTTTAAAGGAAATATTCATTTAAAAATTACGCAGGAAGACGTGCCTTCTCTTTAAAAGATGATCTTTAGATAATGATTTGTCATATTCAAATAGCACAGTCTAATCTAATTTATTAACTACAGAAATATATAAACCAGATATTTCGCAAAACTAAAAGAGTCAAAAGATGAAAGACATCGGTTGTGAGGGTAATAAAACCATTGTATAAGATACACAAGAACGGTATATATATTACTACAAGTATTATACTGTATTATTACTACTGCTCATATACAATATTATTTCTGCTATTATTATACTATATTATTATTATTATTATTATTATTATTATTATTATTATTATTATTATATGCATTGTAATTCTGTTTGTTTCAAGAAACATCATTTAGCTTGGCTTGTGAATTTGGATCTTCTGTACTATATTTCTCAGCAGAAAACATGATTAAGCTTTGAAAACATGAGTTCTGTATGGAAGAATGGAAAATGCGATGTTCAAGAAATTTAGATTTTGATCAGATTCAACATATCCTAATAAAGTCTTAGCTAACTACGAAGTATGAGTTTACAACAAACCATTTGTAATGTGAATATGAGTTTCCTACAAAGACATTTCTGCTAATGTAGAGAGTATTCGAAAGCTTTACAGTGATTAATAATTGAGGCTGCTGCTATTTCCTAATGAAATTTTAACTTTTATTTTTTTACAGATTTACGTGCAATTAATTCATTTGGTTACGAGCAGTGTAATCAACGAAAATTGCATTAAAATCGCGTATAAAACCAAACTTAAAAGAGCAGTGCAAAATTTCTGGCAGATGTTAGAAACATATCATCAAGGTACGATATTCGCTTTTTAAAATTTCATCATCGTTTCGCCTTTAAATGTGCAACGGTATTAGCTGTTTTTAAACCAAGATAACGAATTTTTATTTACCACCCGTTTAAAGGTAATATTTAAAACTCACATTTATGACTGGCTTTCATATGATTTTCATCACTCGACCTTCCCCAAAAGATGGAAACTATTTGAATATTTAAAATGGCGCATTCAACATTGTTTGCTTATTTGAATACACGAGGACTACCTTCCTAATGGAAAGGATCCTAATCCATGGGATGGACTTTCTAAAGGTAATTGGCATCCGTTTATGCCATGTATTCCAAAATGTACAAAAACACCCCTGCAGCCAATTTTTTAATGAATTTCTTGAATTAAGAAAATTTCGGAGAGCAGTTAGATTCAATAGTTTATGTCTGTTTGGGTTAGTTTTCTTAGCGATATATTTTGACACTTGTTGATATTAAAATAACCACGTGACTGCCTTGGCCGGTCTATTAAATTATACACATTTTTTGCTGCATTTCAATTAAACTTATTTCCTCGAATTTTAGTAGAGTTATAATTCTCATTCAATCAATTCTGTTCTTACTTCCCGGCAATGGAAAATATATATAAACTCGAAGCGCCTTCATTAAAAATTCTAAAATACAGAAACACCTAAAACCTGAAATAGACTTAAAAGCGGTTTAAAAAACCAACCTTGCAATTAAAATTAGAGTTTCTACAAAAAGCAAGCAATTCAGCCAACGGCCAGAAAGACAAAATTTTCGGTGCACAAGCATTTAAATTGAACTTCTGGTTCAACTGGGTAAAAAGACACTGAAATTGACTTCATTCACTATACTACCAAGAGTTTCAAATGTAAACAAACAACCGCCTTAGGCTTAGCGATACTTAAACTTTTAAATCGATGATAATTCCAAAACTATTGCTTGCAGATTAATTAAAGTCGTAATAACCTTAATGAAAACATAAAAACTACATAATTCAATCTCTTTTCAAGCAAAAAATAGACAATTTACCAAAATATAAGACTAAAAGCCTGAGCTCACTGAGTTTGCTAACAATGTTGGAATATATGTATATATATATATATATACGATTGGTTATGTCTAAGATTAAATTAACAACGTAAATTTCTCTTCTCAATTCTAAAAATAATAACCTCTCTACGCACTGCGTCATTTCAAGATTGATCCATGCCATATGGCACTTACATAATTTTGATGATGTAAATGGAACTAAAAGTCAAGTAACCAATAATAATTTTATAGAAGTATTAACTGTCCAATCAAAATGCATTGTAAACCAAAACTAACTCAGTCTGAATTGGGATTTCACCCTGAACGTAACGCACTTGCTCTTTACGCTTCGGTCTAGTTGGACTGCTGTCTGCTGCTTTCTTCCTTCTTACTGAAAATTAATCTAAAATGTGAGCTATTTTGGAATAGGCACATTTCATGCGCCAAGTTGATTGTGGCCACAACAAGCGGAAATAAAAAATGAAGATTTAATCTGCCTTCGCCTCCAATTTCCTATTCGTTATAGATCAACACTTCTACGACGTTAAAATTCCTCCTGGTCAGCACTACAGACTTTTTTTTATTATTATTACATATATACACACATTTGGTGCGACCGATTGTAACGAAAAAGGGAAGTGCACAGCTAGATGTTATAGCAGTCACATTATAAAATTTCAACATTCTGCGGCTATTCGTTTTTGAGTTATGCGAGATACAGGCATACGTGTGTACATGTAGTTACGAAAAAAGAAAACTTTCCTTAATTCATTTTACAATCCGTCCGTTTTTGAAAAAGGAGGCCTCTTCAACGCCAATCCGTTGCAACTTACTTTCTTTCACCGATTCATCTTATTACATGTATATACCCACTCTGTTTCTCGGCTCGGTGAGCTTAGTTTTTTTTTATTCTTGTATGTTGGTAAATTGTCCATTCTTTTGGTTTAAAAGGAATGAATTATGTTATTCATTTAGGCCTTTGTTATGTCTGTAGGTACAGATGTCAGGAAAAAAAATCGATCGGATGGATTCGAGAACTGTCAAAATATATTATTGTCGTTGAAATACGATACCCGAAATTTTCGCGATTACAATACTTCCTTTATTTTGTACACAGAAGTAAAAACTGGTTATCCATAAACAGCGTCTGCCTTATTCGCTAGTAAATTTAAACTTTTTCCTATTAGAAGAATTAGGATTGGCGACAGTGTTATTGCAAATTGTAAATTTCTTGTTTTTTGTTCATGTAAACCATTGTTTGATATTTCCAAAACAAATAATAATGATAATAATAATAACTCATAATACGTAAATCTTAATAATACTATTACAAGCTTCATACATAAAATAATAATAAACATTAGGTAAAAAAACTAAATGTACGGCATCTTTATATTAAAACAAACCAAATTCCAAAAATAAAATTAAAAATAAATTATATACATAACATTAATCTTTATACTGTAATAGGCTAATTTACACTAGTCTTCATTACAATAAACAAAAAGTCTGATGTGGACACCACATGACTTGCTTCTATGAAATATTAAATTGTGCGCATATTTTGCTGCATTTCATTTAAATTTATTTCCTCGAATTTCATTAAAGACAGATTCTCATTCAATTAATTCAGATCTCACTTCGAGATAGTGCAAAAATGCAAAAAACCTCAATATCTTCATTAAAAATAGAAAAATGCAGAAAATAGTAAAACACCAAATACAGTTAAAACAATTAAAAAACGGTTTTTACAATTAAAATTACAGTGTCTACGCAAAAAAAGCATTTCGCCCAGCAGGAAACAAGGCAGATATTTCGGTGGACAAAACTGACAGTTTACTTTTGATCCCATTCGGCAAAAACAGTAGTTGGTTCAGAAACAGACTTAGTTCACTATTCTTCTAAGTTTCAAAAGTAAACAAATATGGCTACTATGGTAAAGAAAAATTAGGCTTAGCTGCACTTAAAAAACTTTTAAATTGTTATTAATTCTACAATTATTGCATGCAGATTAACTAAAGACATAAAAATCTTAACCGAAAGATAAGAATAACATAATTCATTCCTTTTAAAGCAAAGAATGGACAATTTACCAACATACAAGAATAAAAAAAAACTAAGCTCACCGAGCCGAGAAACAGAGTGGGTATATACATGTAATAAGATGAATCGGTGAAAGAAAGTAAGTTGCAACGGATTGGCGTTGAAGAGGTTTTACTGTGTAGTTGGAAAGGTAACACTCGAAGAGAGGCATAACAGTAAATTCCACAAATAATTTTATTACTTGATAATGCACATCATCACTACGGGTCTGCTATGCAACTCCACAGATTTATACAGCTTACATATTCTTAAACAATGGACTAAATTACAAAAGTGAACTCTACGCGGTTAACGGCAAAGCGGTGCAGCGAAATGAAGCAGAACAACAGCGAAGAGTGTGGGAGTTGCGACGTAATTGCCATTTTATACCGGATTCCATTTCAGATCACATGATAGAGCAATGCCTAGATGTTGGGTTCAGATTTCATCAATAAGTGCGCATCGGAATTGCAGGGAGTTTAGTGAGAAAAATTTATTCCTCTGTTATTTTTAGAATGAAAACGGAAGTTACAGCACTATTATTAATTTATTACTCGAAAGATAGCAATTTTATATTTCACACACACACACACACACATATATATGGTCAATTAACTTTCTCCCTCACACACACACACACACACATATATATATATATATATATATTCAACGTTTTCAGGCTACTCGTTTTTGAGTTATACGAGAGTCATACATAGATACATTCGTACTTACGTACAGACGTCACGAAAAAAAATTCTTTCTGAATCCATTTTAAATCAATTTTAAAATCCGTTTGGGGAAAAAGAGTCCTTTATTCTGTCTTATGTACAGATGTCAAGAAAAAACATCGTTAAATCGCATTCGATAGCGGTCAAAATGGATATTTTATTTGAAATATGATACTCGATATTTTTCTTGATTACGATACTTCCTTTACTTCGTAGAAGGAAGTAACAAAGGTAAATAAAATAAAACATAACAATATTGCATAATAGTTAAGTCTTCTTCCAATAACGTAAATGAAATTCTCTAAAATGTTTTGAAAGAATGAAGAATCTACCCGTGAACACAAAGAAGGATAGAATAACTACCAAGTTTTGACTATATGTTGTCCAGACGCTGAAAGTCTGCGCGTCGAAGTGATTTTGTAAAAATTCATTTAAGACATTTTTTAATTTAATTATGATTCAAAGAGTTTATCCTTTTGTAAATTACCTTTTTCAAAAAATTCTTACACAATTCTCAGTACTATTCTTCTTTCCGTGTACACAGCGATCTATCTTCGCTTAAAAAAACATCAAAGAGTTGCGCAAGTTTAGCATTACGCATGCTGTTGCTCTCCGTATGTAAAAAGTGATATGTTTTCATTTGAAAAAAAAGTATTAAAGAATTGCATAAAATTCGATCCATGGAATTCTATCATTTAAGAAGTATAACTTCATGGAATGTGAATTTTTGCAGTCTGTACTATTGGACAAAACGCGAATAGCTTGCTATGTGAGTGGTTTCGTGGTTTCCCAGTATGTAACGTGGATACGAGCCAATTTCCCTTAAAAAGACCTCCACGGGACCTCCCTCCTTTTAAATGTAGTGCCTAATGGGCGAAGCGCTAATAAATAAATAATTCACTCTTGTCCTCTGCGGGCTCTCGCGTTTGCCTGGGTTGCTATATAAATACATTTTAGTAAATTAATGGTTGCCTTTTTCGGCGACATAAAGCGTCGCCTCGATAATATTTTTCAGGAAGTGCGGATAATTAGAAAGAAGCAAAATTTAGATAGATTATATCTCTATATTATAACACCAGAATCAGTGGTTTGACTTTCATAAACAAGTACTGTAGCAACATAAAATAACATAATAAAGTGATACATTAGAAATACTTTCATCAACTATAATACATTAGTAGTCATAATACATTAAAAAGATGTATACTTTTATGCTGATTATGAAATTCTATGTTACCAGAAGAATTAGATTTTATGACATCAAAAGTAAAATTTGAAAAGCGAGAAATATGCTCTGCACATTACGTTCGATCTTCATTTAAATTCCCTTTCCCAACGGCAAATATTTAAGGAACCTGCTTTATATTAACTGTTCTAATCTAGCTTCTTATTGGAAACAGAAATTACCTAAAAAACAAATAATAAAATAAATAATACACATTTATCTCGCTCGTACCAATTACCGCGAACGTTAACAGCAAATACTCGCCCATTACCACTGATCAAAAAAGGAAACAGATATCATAACAATCGACGATAAACATGCCAATTATCGACACGTGAAAGTCGGCTGGTGGAATAAAAACAATAAAAACGCTTCAAATGCGTTGCTTTTCTCAAAGAGGAGCGTTAAAAGTAGGATGCTAATAATGATGGTTCATTATCTTTCCCGAGACGTAACCGCTGGGGAAAAGATCATGAACGTGATGGATAAAAACGTCTTTTCAGTTGACGGAGGTGTAATTACAGAAGCAGAACATGAGATTTGGAATATTCCCAGTCAGTTTTCTCTTCGATGATGTCTGCGATGAAGAAATAAATGCAGTGAATTAAGTTTCAAAAGGTAATTAATGAGATGTTGTTTCTGAAGAGAGGAGTTTTTATCGCGAAACTCAATATTTATATGAAGTTCTCTAAGAATATTTTTGGTTTCTCAGAATTGAATCTTGAATGTTTAAGGGAAGTAAGTTATCTATATGTCCTAATTCATTTCACTAAAAATTTAAATCGTTCTTGAATCAAGCTGTAAAGTGATTAGAGTTGTGTAGTTTGGTAAGTCAAATTAAAAAGATTAAATTAAAATATACATTTTGGAAACTACCATTAAATAGTTGAGTGCCAAATCGTGCCGTCTAAAACATGTTAAATGAACTGTGTATTTACGATACGATGGCATGTTTAGAATTACCAATTTGCAGAGTTTTCAAATGCTAACAGAAAAAGTTTTAATAAAAGAAAATTAATTAATTAATTTAGGCAAAAGCTAACGTGCCTGATATTTAAACCTTTTTTTTTATATTATTTTAATTTATTAGCTTAAAGGGACCTCAGCCCAGAAGGGCTATAGTCTCGAAACGACATTTTGTGTTGAATCACATAAATGCGATGTATCACTTTTCAAGTTGTTGCCACCAAATATTATCGCCGTGCATTGTACTTAAAGAAATAGTATATAATTAAGAATCTGCATGAATGTATGCATGTTTCTGACATTGTGAAATAACAACTCAGAAAATCAACCTAGAATCATCAATTTTTGAATAACATGGCCCTCAACACGAATTTGGGCATCTGGAAGCCTGAAGTTTGAATTACGGATTTGTTTTATTGTCTATGTTATATTTTATAAACCTTTAACGAAATTTTGATTAAAAAACTCAATAAATTCAAAGCGAGCAGTGAGGAAACTGTATGAAAAAATGCATTTTTATTTCCAGCGCGCGAGACTGTCTATCGGAAATTCTAAAGATATGATAGTTTTATATATTTTTAGCCCAAAGTGTCGGTCTCGCGTTTACAAATAATACACGTTCTTATAAACCAATTTTCGCTGGATATGACTGTTACTGGAATCCACGAAAAAAATCGCATATGCCTTAACCCTTTTAGTACCGAACGACGATATATCGTCGTTCGGTGCACTTGCCAAAAATACCAACGACGATATATCGTTGCGCCTTTGTTGGGGCCTTATTGTACTCAACACAAGAGATCTGTGTTTCAAAATAACTTTATAAAATGTTAAAATGGTTCATATTCGATGCAACACAAGTGAAAAAATCGTTATTAGATTTAACTTTTTGTTATATTTTATGCTGATTAGTGCCGCGGGTCTGTATATGTTAGAGCGATAAGATGAAACGGGACTCGGGATAGTTTCTCTGGACCGTAATCGCAATCTTTATGATGTTTATGATAGTTATCGGAGTATTCAAGTGGCATGCGTGCATCGACTGCGTCCCGTTCTAGAACTCTTTGCGCGCACGTGTTTATAAGATCTGAAAATCGCTGAATTAAAGAAGAAAGATCAATAATATCATGCTAATTCAAGGACGCTTAACGACTGCCATCAAAATTTGATTGTTCCTTTCGTAACGAGACTTTGTTCGCGTTGATGCAAAAAGATCAATTTTACTTCTAAGTGCTACTTCATTCTGGTGATGCGTATCACTCGTGCTTTATTTTCAGATTCTGTTATACTCGTCTGTCTGGTTGATAACTTTTATTTATTAATGCTTATTTCAGAAACGAAGATATAGAAATAAATATAATTGATTTGGTAATATCTGTTTGTCATCTTCTGGGTAAGTTAACCTTGGTTTCGCATTTCTTTTAGATCACACATTTTGTCATCACATTTTTCAAGTATTTATGGGTTATGGCGATCCACAATGCTATCCACTAAGTAAGAAATTCATCTTGATTGACATTTATTAATCATTTATTTCACATCTAAATTATTACCTTTGGCACACTTTATAACAGAAGGATGGGATTATTACAAGATTTAAAATTTTATTAAAAAGTATTGACCTGAATGTAAATAGTATTATTAGAAAAGCTTTCAAGGCAACTTGTCAATTCATATCTCACACACGCACGCACGCGCGCGCGCCACACACACACACACAGAGAGAGACAAAGCAAAATCATGTATTTTTAGCTATAAGATCTGCAGATCTCAATATGATATTTCCGGGCTTCGAAACCGGAATTCTATACCTTCTCCAGGATTCAAATTCGGTTCCCTTCAATACAGTGCTCAGCGTCACTATCCACTATCCTATGGCGCAAATTATTTGTAAAAATAAAAGAGAAAGCAAAAGTAAATGCGACACTGTCTAATACTGTCGCTTCCTTATCTGTAGGCAGTAAAATGTCTGATGTTAAAACCAAGATGATGATAATAGACAAGATGGAGTGGATATTGAACAATGAGCCGTTCATTCACTTTTGAGGCATAATCATAAGGCTAAACATACACTGCAGAATCAAATACTAAAGTTAAAATGAAAGGCTTGCTGCATATAAACGATTGCATAAACAAGGAAACTGGCCGTTTAAGAGTAAACACGATCAGCGAATGTATTGACTAAAACACGATTCGCCAATATATTGACTAAGTCATGCGGGTTTGCTTGCATTCCCAAAAGATATTATTTCTAAAATTACCAATTTAATAATTTAAACACAATTAATTATTCTTACAGGAACATTAGCAGCCCACTCCTACTTATTAATCACCGTATGTTAGATCAAGCGTAATTGACGGACATCCATTGTTTACTTTTTGGCTGAGTTGAGTTTCCATACGTCAAGTAATCTGATTTAACAGATTTATTTTGCCTCAGTACTTTATTTCCAGCAATGTTTGATTAGTCGAATGCGACTTCGAAGTCGAATGCGAAAATTTTGAAACACGTTAATTTCAGTTATGTTTGTTTATATGTCTTACGAATCCCATAAATAAATGTCTGTGCCGCACAGTTTCATGACTTTCTTAACTTCTTTTGAAGCATTTACTTGACATTATTGTATTCGGTTACCACAACGTAGCGTTGCTTTCGTATTTAGACATTTATACCAAACAATTACTGCAGTTACTCACATACATGTAGCCTAAAAAATAATTGACAACATAAAGGTTATTCCGAAGATGTTCAGTGTGGTTCGAACCATTTAAATTTTTGAATTTAATTAAAAACTGAAAATTGCAGTAATATTCAATGAATATATTTTATGACATAAAGTAATTAGCTAATAGACCTTTACATATTCTACACTACAAAGTATAAGGGCATTATGAACTCATTTAATCATTATTTTCCTTTCTTTTTTTTCATTGTCCACGAATGGTAAAAAAAAAACATCGTTCATACTTTCAAATAATTTTAACAACGTGCGTAAACCACATTTGGCGTTATTATCGCTTATAACGAATATACCAAACTTCAAAACGCTTAAAAATGTAAGTTCACGTATATCTCAGGAAATATCTTTGAATATTTTAAATTTCGGTATCTTTAATTAAACAAATTCTTAATTTTAGCAGGTATGCTCAGAAATACATATAATTTAAGAGGATGGTGAAAATTTCATAGGTTATAATTTAAATTTGGTGCCGTAAAATTAAGAAAAATTATTTAAAAATAGAAATTTTAAAATTAAATCATAAAAATATTTTTTGGAATGAACCTAAATTTCGAATGGTGAAAGGAAGAATCAAATAAGTATAATAAAAAAGAGATATTGATAATATATACCAAATTCAATTAACAGTGGAGGAGCTAAAATTTTAGAAGTAATGTTTTTTAAACTACTCGTGCGATGTTTACAAAACTTGGCACTTCGGCATAATTTGAGTCGTAGAATCGAAATATGGAAAAAAATGGTATCTTATTTCAGAAAAAAAATTCGATTTTGTGTGAAAATACCTATGTTAGAATGACGCTACATAAAAATCTAATATATATCCTAAGTCGCGCTTTCGAGACATGAAAAACGCAATTTGAATTTTGTCAATCGGCACAGTAGAACGGAAGCTATAGAACTGCCCCATTTTTTTTCGCAGTGTACATCATTGATGTTTATAAATCAATTTAAAATTGAGCTTAACACATTTTCATGTTCATTCCGAGGTCCTAATATGACAATATTGAATTAATATGACTCATTAAAAATCCAAAAATGAAAATCTGAAGCAACTTTCGTTGGCTTTCTGTTATTTGCTGTAGTATAGAAGTGGGTCATTCTTAAAGCCTAATAATAATTTCCGCCTTTATTATTTTGCACTTCATGGCTACAGAAAAATAACGCTAGATTTAGAATAGTATTTCCAACTGAAACATCTTAAGCCAAACATCCATTTGGTTTTCACATTTCACAGTCTCTTCTCTTTTCTTGAAAAATCCTTATAAATTCAAATTGAAAATATTGGCTGCAGTGACAAATTGTTGATTTTTATTACAATTTGATGTTTTCTTCTTAAACAACTCATTAAATTTAAGCTAAGAATTTTTATTTGTCCAAAGGGGTTTTGTCCCTGAAGGACTATTGTTTTCGTTCTGTGATTTTGCGTTGAATCACTATAAACGGCTGTATCACTTTTCAAATTGTTGCCACCAAACATCATCGCCCTGTATTATATTTAAAGAAATTAAATAATGAATAATCTGCATAAATGTATATATATGTATATCCATATGTGATAAAACAACGGTACCTAGAGCCATCCAAATTTGAATAACTTACGTTTCCACCCGAATATACGCATCTGGAAGCCGGAATTTGAAATTTGTTTTATTATCTATTTCATATTTTGTAAAACTTTAAGATATTTTATGAACAAACTCAAATGATTTAAAAGCGAGCAATGACAACACTCTATGGGTGGGGGGGTATCTAAAGCACGCGGAACTGTGTATCAGAAATTCTAAAGATACACACATTTTAAAATTATTTTGCGATATTGCTGTTGAACGGAATTTTATGGTTTAAGTGAGAAGAACATGATATTTAATAAATAAAGGTAATAACACAAAACGTTAAAAAACGGTCGTTTGGACGTAATTTTAAATTTCAAAACCTTTCAGAATCTTTTTTTTTTATTTGTTCTTATTATTTTTCATAGTGGCTTTTCATAGGGCACTTCTACCTTTCCCGCACTTCTACCTTTAGAAAATAATGCATGTGAAAACGCAATGTACACTGCGCGGAAAAAAACGGGGAGACGGTTTTATATCTCCCGTTGTACTGGGCCGATTAACGAAATTCAAATTGCGTTTTTCATTTCTCGAAAGCGCGAGTTAGGATATGTATTACACTTGTATATAGCATTGTCCTAACTTAGGTATTTTGACACAAAATCGTACTTTCTCTGGAATGACATGCCAATTTTGTTTTCCATATTCTGATTCGATGATTCAAATTATGTGTAGATCTTAAATTTTGTAATTTTTGGTGAGAAATTTAAATATTTATCTCAATTTGCGCCAAGAATAATCGACCTAGCAAACTTCTTAATTTATAGTAACCTACATATGTATGCTTAATTTATAGTAAACTATAAATTAAGCGTACATATTAAATTTTGTGTACATATTAAATTATGCGTACATATTAAATTTTGTGTACATATTAAATTATGCGTACATATTAAATTTTGTGTACATGTTAAATTATACGTCCATATTAAATTTTGTAAAATTTGGTGCAAAATCTACGGAGAAATTAAAAAATCTATCTTGGCGGATTTTTTTCGGTTTGCGCCAAGAATAATTTACTTGGCGAACTTCTTAATATAGGGAAACTATTTTCCTTTTCCTTTTTACATTGTGCATGAGCGGAAAAAAAGTCACATCATTTCTACTTTCAAATAATTTTAACAAAGTGTCTAAACCCCATTTGATGTTATTTTCGCTTTCACCGAATATGTCAAATTTCAAAACGCACTAATAGATAAATTCACGTGTATCTTCGGAAATTTTGAATAAAACATTTTTGCAGGTATACTTAAAGATATATATCTAATTTAAGATAATGGTGCATATTTTATAGGTTATAATTCTAAATGTTTTTCGAAAAATTTACAAAAATTATTTAAAAGTACAAATTTAAAAAGAAACCATAAATAAATGGGAAAATGGTTTTTGAAATAAACCTAAATTTCCAAATGTGAATGGAAGAATCAAATAAGTTTAATAAAAAATACGAGAAATTACAAATATATACCAAATTCAATTAACATTGGGAAGCTAAAATTTTGAGAGCTAATTTTTTAAAACACTAGTCGTGCGATTTTTACAAAACTTGGCATTTTGGCATAATTTGAGTAGTAAAATTGAACTATAAAACAACCGGTATGTTATTTCAGAAAAAGTCAGATTTTGTGTCAAAATACCTATGTTAGAACAATGCTATAAATAAATCTAATACACGCCCTAAGTCGCGCTTTCCAGTCATGAAAAACGCAAGTTGAATTTCGTCAATCGGTCCAGTAGAACGGGAAATATAGAAATGTCCCATTTTTTTGCCGCAGTGTACTTCTAATTTTGAGTAACTGCAAGCCTCTAATTATTAAATAAAAGCTTGAATATTGTATTTATATAATTATTGCGCATTATTTATACTATTATCTACATTATTGGAAATCACACGAAGGATGGCGTCAATAGACTAGATGACGTTCTCTACTGAAAAGCATTCCCAAATGTGAACATTTCTTGAATCTTTTAAAACATCTTACACCGAGTCAATCTGAGTTAGCCTCACTGATGACGTTAAGATTGAATTTAGTTAGATAATAATGGTTTCACATTAAATTTTTCCTTCTTTGGTAAAACTTCTTTCAAACTAAAATATTTGCTTGCTGCTAATCTATTTAGTTCTAAATGATGATAGTCATCCTGAGAAATTTTTAAGTTTCTGTAAAATATATTTTTCCATTATACATATAAATTAAGCATAGATTTCAGATATGAGTCAAATGATATGCTTTAAATTTCAATGAAGAATGAAGATGAAACGTTTTACTCTTCATCTGAATAGGAAACATTTTAATCTCGAACTGAAGTCAAGAAAGAGTTCGCTTTTAAACGCTTTAACGAGGGACAAACATCTTGACAAATGTAAAACTTGAAATATTCTAGTATGAGACAAAACTCGTAATTCAAAGTGGAAAGTGATTGCTAAAAAAAACGAGTTTTGAGAAAGCTCATCTGTAATACGAAAGAATTACGAATAAAGAGTGCAATTCATAATGACTGCCTTTTATCTGCCATGACACTTACTCTCTGTTTGAATGATGCACATGAGTGAATATTTTTAAAAGAATTCAACGGCAAACAAGGATGCGTTATTAGGGAAATTTATGTGTACTAAGAAACAGTACAATTGGTCCTTACTTCTCTTGAGAGTTAAGCCGAATGATATTATGATACACTGGATTTTGCTCCTTGGTTCTTAAAAGTCAAAGCAAATCCGAAAATCTTGAAACAGCTCTCAGCCTGAGCACTTAAAATGTTTGTATTTTATTAGAAAATCAATTAACGTAAAATGAAAATGCAGTAAAATCTTATTTATAAATAAACTGAAGAAAATCTAATACGAAGCACTTTATATAAATGAATTTAAAATCAGAAATGTACGAGAACTCAGTTTTTTCGAATAAATTTAAAAGAGCCAATGCAAAAGAATTCCATTTCTATGATTGAAATTAAAATTGCAAATGAAAGAGAACTAATTCCTTTTATGAATTAAAAATGGCATATGCAGTACGAGCCTTGTTTATCCGAGCTTACTACAGCGAGACCATTTCTGATAAACAGTTTCATTCAAAACCTTCTAAAAAACGAAACTGATTATTGTTGACCACGTTTGAAATTAATATTATCTTAAATACTTCAAATTTGCTTTTAAATGTTTTATGTTCGTTTAATTTACATATACACGGAATTGGGTTCATAGTCAAAGATAGGTATATGTAATTTAGAACTATTTAAATTAAAACCATTTCTAAACTTTAAAATCAATATTCCGTAGGTAAGGTTTGTAAAATGTGACCCGGAAACAAACAGTAATGTAGTTTAAACGCATAACGATTATCTGAAAAAAAATACAAGCTATTCCACGGATTAAAAAAAGAGGCAAAATTATATAATTATCATAAATTACTGTATAGTAGCAAGTTTCCCGTTTCAAAATCAGTTCCTAAATATCGTCAAAAGCAGTGGCAGTCCATTTATAAAATTTATCATAATTTCGCCTAATTTCTGGGATAATTTAACGTAACTTTTCATTTTAAATTTTTTACAGTTTATTCTCTTCTTCGAAACGTTTCAAGCAGCACTCAGATTTCAACTAATATAATTTCACTGACGAAATTAGACACTTGAATTTCAAACCTAAAAGTAGGGAACAAATGAAAACTAATTAAAAAACTGAAGTGGCTGGAAGAACGGATTTTATATTATGTTACTTTACGTTTTTAATCACCAGTTACTTACAAAATTATCTTATTTATTAATATGTTAGATTATGAAATAGCATGCTAGGGTTATCTGCCTAATAGGAAGACTTTGTACGGATTGTGGTGGAGAAACGTTTGAACGAAATGTGCTCTTATTTATATTACACATAGGAAACGCCACGAAAATATCAATATTCAGTGGTTTTATGCTCTTGGCCAACAGCGGACGGAGTTAGATTTATTGAATTTTATTTATAATAATGCAAATATTTAATCAAATTATCATAAAGTAATAGCTGAATCATGATGGGTGACTTAGTCATCCTTTTATCGTGATCCTTATTACCACGCATTTTATGAGTTTCAAGATGATTTATAAACTTATCTATGGCCATTCGGAATTTAACAAATGCCTAGACCCCCCGTATAACAATATATAATAATATAAAAAGGTAAAAATATATTTCAGGGTACCCCTTGGCGAAAATTGGCGATTTTTTGGCACCATTCCGGTTTACATCCAACGCCCTCCCCAGTAAAATGGCGTCCAAAACATAATTAAAACAAAAAATGTCACAAAAAACTGTATTTTAAATCAAACAAGGAAATCACATAAGACTGGAGATACACATTATCTATTCTACGTATTACAAAAAAGAAATATCGACTTTCCTTATTTAAAAACTTTGTTTTTGGATATGTGTGGCACGCAGAAGTACTTATCAGCATCCACAAACTATTTAAATTATCTAAACTAGAATCTGCATACTGCCGTTGCAACATTAGTTCACAAAATCAAAAATGAAAAATATCCTCCGGACTGTCGGTAGCCTTTATTTCGAAAATACCTTTTCATTACACCCCACATACATTCCATAGTGTTGATATGAGCTCTGGTTTCGAAATCCTTAAATCTCACTGCGTAATTTACCGAGATGTGAACGAAGCTATTTAAATCTTCATTTACACACCAGTCAATCATTGCTTCCTCTCCCAATCACTCCAGAGTGTACAGAAACTTCAGGTTAATCGTACCACCAGCAATACACTTCCAACTTCCATACCTGAGTAAGCCCTTACAAATATTTTCCCATCAGTAAAAATCACTGCAATCACGCATTACAACCAATTACGTCATAACACGGTTTCCATAAAATTCGACTACTCAGATTACCATAAATGAGACAACAACTTGCCGATAATCAAAGGGGTACCATTAAATATGGATCAATCAGTAAAAACTCTCTATATAATATCTCTATATCTCTCTCTATATAAAATTCGCACCAAAATGCATTTACAAAAATAATTAAACTGTAATACTTCCTCCTATTGAAAGATAAAATAATTATTTATAAGACTAAATTAGTTTTCTTTCCTTTGCCTGACATTCAATTAAAAAAGAAAATATACAAACTTAATTTTTTTATTGAGAGTGTTGCCTTTAATTTAATTGTCTTGAACAGCAATTTATACCTAATAAGTAATGGTATTTTATAATACAGATGATATAATTTTATGTAAAAAACTATTATTTTAACGTAAATCCGCTTAAAAGGGTTTTATTTATTTTGCTAACAATTTGCTAAAATTTCTTGTTAAGTTATTCCTTGACAGTCGATTATCTACTTTCAAGTTAATTATTATTTCAAGAAACATACAATTTAGCAAATAAATAAAGTAGAATTGAATAAAGAATGAAATTATTTTACAGTTACAGTTTGCAAGCGACATAGATTTATGATATTATATCATTTCTTGCTTCAGTTTATGTCTTCAGCTAAATTAGTTTCTGTGACAGACCTATATCATTAAACATTAATTTTGTTGAGTTGAAGTAGGACTGTCTTCGAAAGCCTTCCGTTTAAGTGGAAACCGTCCGTTTATTTGTGTTGTAAAAAGTACGGTTTTCTAAGCCTGAAAAATGTACAAAAACTTAGATTGTGTTTTATCTGTTGTAATCCTAAGTGTAAATGCAGTTTGCTTATGATTTCATATTCTTATATACAGGGTGATTATAATTAAAATGTCACTTTCAAAAGGCTATAAAAAAGAACCAATAGTCGGTATGATCTGAATGTGCATGAAATAATGGGACTTTGTCCGGCGAATAAAAAATTACTTCAAAATGTTATCGATAGTTGACGCTGTATTTGTCATAACATGCTAACTAAAAGACGTGACATGCACACCATGTATTAGACTTAGTTATTGCTATTCTGCGTCTGCTGTACTTCAGGTATCCTGAAGACGTTCCGGACATTAGTGAGTATAAGATGCTGTTCTGGTCAAATGTTTGCAATTCTCTATAATTCTGAGTATTTACAGAACCTTGGAGATAGAAATGGGCTTCGTGAGTTCACAAAATATTCCATGGCTATGCATTGTCTACTTCCATCAGAGCTAGAAATTGTAGGGCCAAATTTTGTCGTATTCGCAGGCAGCAAGAAGCAATTTCTGAGCGCATGTAATTTTGAATGGATGGCATTGCAAAATGTTTCGTAAAATGTTACCAATCTTACTAATCTAAAGATCTACGTGTCTAAAAATCAGGCAGTTCCCTTTACACTGCACATTCCCACACCACTTCTCTTCTCTTCTTGCAATTCATCTTCTACTGACATCGTGGCAACTGATTTCCTACGTCTTCCAGATCTGCGGTTAAATGGACCGGTCTTTTCGTATTAATGAATCATCCTTCGTAGACTCTTGACAGACATCGGACCATAGCAGTGTCTTATACCCATAAATATTCTTAAATTCTTCAGGGCAGTTAAAACACAGTTACCCTTCTTGTTAAGAAGCTCAACAAGCACAGCCCGATGCTTTAATGACGGAGTCATGACGAGTTTCTCACACGCAAAAATAAAGGAAACTGTATGCACTGTGTGATTTTATTAAGAACATGAGGTGATGTCATGTGGCAATATGCCGCGTCTTTTAAAATTCTAGTATAGTAAGAGTGCTTTTTCACGATGAGTGAATTAAAATGGAGAAAACGACAGATCTTTCACTATTTGAAAAGGGCTTATTGTTAGTCCCGTTTAGAAGGGGCCTCGATTTCGAAGACAGCAAATATCACTGAGTTCTCAAAAGAAGCCGTATCAAAGGTTTTCAAAATTTGAATTCAGAACCTACAGGCCTTCTCTAGAAGATGTGACTGCGGTTCCGACATAGTTTTCCAAGAGAGTGATTGGAATGCTGATGAATTGTACGGCAGAACGGGGACTCTACTGTGCTTCCACTGAACCAGATTGTAAACCAAGACTGTTCCCAACAGATATCAGCTCAAACCATACGAATGCATAATCGGGTACCTGTGTGAAAACCACTAATTTCTGCCCGACATGCAAGAATTTCTTTGCAGTGGTGTCAGAAAAGAAGACACTAGACATCTGAGGATTGGAACGGGTAATGTGGTCGGATGAATAACGCTACAGCTTATTTTGCAGTGATAGAAGTCTTCGAATTTGGCGCCGTGAAGCCATCTTGCTTTACTCTCACTGTGCAAGGGTCTGGTGGGAGTGTCATGATATCGGGCATGTTCTGCTGGCATGGACGTGGTGCCCTGGTGTTCCTCGAGGGTAAACAAACAGCCGTGAGATACCTCGGTATACTGGCAGATCAAGTTCTTAGCTTAATGGACATGATGAACTTTATGGATATACTGGCAGATCAAGTAATTGGCTTAATCAACGGTTGTCCTAATGCTTTTATTAATAGAAATGATGTTTGAAATTCCATATCTTGCTAAAGCAAATCTTCTGTGCAAATGCGTAATAATCCTTTTATTCTTTGTAGCAAATAATAATTCAAAGTGTAACCATTGTGCTATAAGTGAACTGCTGACTAAAGAAGGATATAAGATTTCTGAAATTCCCAGAATTCGATGTTCAGAAGGCTACAGAATGTTTGAAAGATGATATCGTAGTATCCATATAGGAATGTAGAAATGTAATAAAGAGTAAACTATTACTAAAACAAAACCATTTAGAATGAGCTCATGAAATGAGCATTTGAGTTTTTCTGCAAAGAATTCGAAAAATTGCTTCAAGGGTGGGGAATGCATCATTTGTTATACGCGTTATATTGAATAATATCATTGAACAGAGTAACACTTATTCTAAAAAGATGTGAAATTTTTGCAGTATCTATTAATAAAATGGGGAGACGTTAGTTTTATTTTCAGACTAACTCTTGAAAGATTACTGTAAACATTTAATTAAAGAATTTTATGTTTATATCTACCTTAAGATTAATGGATACTTCTATCAAAGATAATGTGGCCACCAAAGAGAAAACCTTCTGCAGCGTACTCGCACAAATAATTTAAATAAAATTCAAAAGGAAAGGAAGAGCATTCTTTAGCATCGCAGTTTCTAGAAAGTAAAATTTTTCACATTAAAGTACTTCGCAAGGACTAAAAATCAAATAATTTTCTTACACTTTTCTTAAACGGCTGTTGCTGCATAAATTCAATACAAAGACAGAAGAACCATAGTACAATATTTTGAATAATACGTAATGAGTTTCTTTTCTTTTGATATATGGTGAGTTCATGAGGTACGCAAACTTGTAATGATTATATTATCAAAACATGCTGAGTGAAAATTTACCATTTTTTGAAGTTAAATCTCTTACGATCCACGAGAAAGCAACTGACTTTTAAACATATACAAATGTGAAATGTGAAGCGTCTTTCTTTTCAGGAATTATTTAAACAAGTTATCTTTCACCTCAGATATGACCTTTCATGATTTGCAAATGTCCCTAGAGACCGAAGTGTCGCCTAAAAGCTTCTGAGTTCTGATTTAGGGTGTAGAAATATCTGGCAGCCCTCCGAAACACCGACTTAACAGGCACTTATTGTCTCTTAAATTAAGGTCTTATGGTCAAAACGACTATTCTTCTGGAACATTATTCTCTTTGACTTTACAATCAGCGAAGCGTTCATAATATATAAAGGCAGCTAGCTAGGCAGGATAAAATTTGCCTGTGTCCTTATTATTTATACAGCTTATGTCAGTCATCATAAACACACTTTTTAGAAGAACGCTATTCGAATATTTGCCCTATTCACTTAGCCCGCTGGTTTTTAGTGGATTTGAATTCATATCTTTTGTCACCATTTTCTCATTCATATATTTTCAGCTTCCCATTTCTTGTCATTCGTAGCTTAATTATTATGCATTTCTGACAAACTCTCACATTTTAAATGAAGTTGTTATATATCACCTTTTGCTTAGCAAAAAATGCGAACAAATTTATTAAGAAATAGCAATTCGTCGTTTCGTTTTAATCCTATGCATTAAGTTTAGTTTTTTGAGTTTGCCAGTTCCTATTTTGAGAGGTAAGTGAATAAATTACTTGTAATCTAGAAAATAGATGCTTCTGAAGCATCTCTATTTTTAAATATATGCAAAGAATATTTTATTTTGTTGCTTTTAAGGAGAAGGGTAATTACAATATAAATATGGCTCCGTTTTATTAGTACTAGTATGATGGTCATAAAAATTACAAATTTAGTTACTATCCATAGTTTTATTACTTTTTATCGTGATCTGAAACATTTTTATTGTGAATATTAAATGATATAACTATTCATTGAATCGGTCTCAAAAACCTATTTACATTTTTTATGGCTGTGCAGAAACGGCTGTTAATTGTCTTGTTAAAAAACACTGAAGCAGTCAATGGACGTTGCTACGACAGCTCATGATAGCTAATGCTCTATTTTAATGACCGGCGGCGGAAAATCCCTAACAAATGACAATACATTAGATGTACGTTCCTTGTAGCTACCCCTTTAATTTAACATTCTTTTTTGTGGGACACGCGGTGTCTCTAAACTGAGCTTCGGAAGTCATTTTGAGTTAGGTTAAAATATATATGTGAATTATTGCTTCCCACCACACTTTGAGTTATCACTGTATGCATTAAATAATAATCACACGTATTTGCGTAACAAAATATATAAATCTGTTATATGCTCTGCTTGAATATGTTAACTAAAATAAAATAACCTATTATTACTTGTAATCAAATGCATAACGCAGTTAGACTAGCTCAGTACATTAAAAAAATAATCTGAAAGAAAAGTAATACTTCAGCTACGAGGATCCATTGGATCTTAACGTATTTAGCTTCTAAATAAATTAAATCTGAACTTAAATTAACTTATGCACGTTCTTCTAGCTTGGTTATTGGAGTATTCTACATCAATTAACTAAAATATTTTCTAATAGGTCTCATTTCGGCTGAATATTAACTGAAAATTGCTCAAATATTCATATAATTCAGTCAGGGGTTCTTTGCAAAATGTTTCTGCTTTATTCTAGGTAAAAAGCACTAAAGATCTATGGTTAATAATACAGTCTGCTTACGAAAAGTAACCCATTTTGAATAACGGCGTTACATTCCTTTGAAGAAGGCCATATCCCTTTCTCTCTGTCTGCTAGCTGCTCATCTCAGTGATAACTCAGTGTCGTCAAATAAAGCAGTATTTCTAGTTTTATTTTGCCTCCCTATTCATTCCTTCTGTGCGCATCGCGTCAGAAAAATCATGTTATCATCGGAGGCGGGTCGCCCTGACCATGTTTATAACCACGAACTGTGGGTGCGGAATTCAAATCCTATCTGAATCTTTACGTATAACAACAAGACGCGAAAAAATACAGATTTTGGAGGGATCATGGCTTTCGACACGTCATTCTATTTCATAAGACACTATGGACCCAAAATAGATGATGTGAGGAAACGTGGTTTGATAACGCAGCTAAATGCATTCAATCAAATCTGAATCTTATCAAAGCAGATATCGTTTGACACATATTCCCAATTTCTTAGTTTAAAAGCCTTTGTATGGCATTCACTAGAATACCCTCAATTGTCCAGATGCATACAAATGATACAAATGAGAATAAATTTATTAGATAAGATATAATAACTTTACAATAATTTATTAGATTAGATATAAATACCTTTATTAGTTAACTTTATTAGAACTTTATTAGAGATTAATTATGGATTAATATTATAGTTTTGCATTAATACAGATTTTTAGCAACTTAAAATTTCGAAACGAGCCTTTTGTGTTTTTGCACTCCAATAATTTGTGACGTAAAGCTACTAACTAACATCATGATCGTAACTTGTGCTATTTTTAAAAGTAACAAAGTTTCAATACACTGAAATTTCGATAATAATAAAATTTACATGCAAAATAGATATTAAGAGATCATTATTGTGCCTATGAAAAGCATTTAAGGAAGAATACATCATATTGCTTTGTCTCATTTAATTAAATAAAAATCAAGTAGCATTCTTAACTTTTTAACAATGCTACTTGATTTGAGAATACTAGTTGAATGTGGCTGCTACGTTAGTTGCGTGTACTATTAAAGTTCACAAGAAACGTGCTAAGCTTCATGATTAGTTTAAACAAGTTTAAACTTTAAATCTTTAGATGACAAGTTTTATTTTACATTCATTACTGACATTATCCAGAGACTCCTTTCAGTTTCGAAATTACCAATTTACTGTTATAACAACGAATAATACACTTTGCTTTTAGTCTAACTGGAAGTCGTCGGAAATGGGTGTGGCAAATACTAAGACCTTATGCTAATATTAACATACTTCAATATCCAAAGATTCTATAGCATACGTTTACGGAATGTCATTCTAATATATTTTAGTAACAATTAAAAATTCATAGCAATAATATAAAAGTATTTTGCATAACTTAAATTAGTCACTACGTAAAGTTAAAAATATAGCACTGTATCAAAAAAACTAATCTTGTTTATTTAAAAACATTTAGACAATCGAATTTCAGAAAGACAGAGTTAATATTTTCTGGATTCGTTTTATTCTTACGCTAAAAACATGTATACTTTAATTTAACTATTTTTCTCATTACGTTAACTTTGCGTAAACAGATTGCTTTCGTTTGTTAGATAAACCATATTGCAAACTGCTGACTCTGCAGTTCTGCACGTTTGTGTCATTGTACGCGGCATACAGTCTGCAGAAAATCATTCAAACAACAAAAAATGCCTAATTAACTGAGAATATTAGCAATGCAGTATAACTACAAATATTGAAGTTTCTTGATAGAAGGAAATGGTGTGAGCATTTTATGCTAAATATTTTACAAACAGGTTTAGAATTATGCCTTACTATTAAATTGCACACATACATAAACAAATTCATGTAGAGTTTATTTAGATGTACCTCATACATTATTAATATTTACATCAAAATGAAATATAAAAAGATTTTTATTCAGTTATAAAAATACAGTACAGTTCAGGAATGAAAGGTATTATAGAAAAGACTATGAATGCCATCAAACGTACGAATATATACATGAACTCGAATGATCATAAGTATGTTTTATCTACAGAATTCTTCTTTACAATGATAGCATATAATCTGTTAATTAACAAATTGCGTAATTCATTTTCAAAGAATGTATACATGGTATCTATGTTAGAAGCCAGGCAATGTAATATATTCGTAACAGAATTATTAAACATTTCCATGGCCATAAGAATATACATATTCAACGGTCTAGGAGCTATTTCTCAAACTCACAGATGTGTATAATTTAGCTATTAAAATATTTCATGCCAAGCGAACGTGCTTATAATTCAGTGGTTAATATCTTTCAAGGAAGCAAAATGTATAAATATGTGGCTCAGCTTTTAAAATGTTCCATGGTCGTGCGAAAGTGCTTAACCCGGCAAATGAAATGTTTGACGGCCACGTATTTAACACTGAGACTTTCAGATACATTTAATGATAATAAGAACAATATTATGCGAATAGATATATGGTCTCGTGGTTAGAAATCTCATGGTTTAGCTCTCTTTATTTTAACATGAAGAGTCTTTAACTTTTATAAATAAGTACATAGAATGTTGTTTGCATCAAACATGACATTTTCCATGCAAACAACATTGAATATTACTTG
Organism: Stegodyphus mimosarum; assembly: GCA_000611955.2. Lineage (NCBI taxonomy): Eukaryota > Metazoa > Arthropoda > Arachnida > Araneae > Eresidae > Stegodyphus > Stegodyphus mimosarum. The sequence goes on along the minus strand of KK121257.1, from coordinate 287,012 downwards.
TGATGGGAAGTTACTGTCGCATTAAATTTGGAAAAGTTTACCGATTTAAAATGCCTTCTGCGAAAGTATCTCTCTTCCCAGGCAGAAAACTCTACTCCCTTAGGCAGATAGTAATAATTCAATCTTATTCATTCAAATAATTCAATCTTATCCACAGTCAGTATCAAACTACTCGGGTATCGTGATCAAGAACATATTTTTCAGCGCTAGTTAATTACCCTGACAGATCAGCTGATGGAACACTTTCGCGAAGACAAGCAGATTATACGTTAGAACTCCAACTGGCGTTTAAGTCCATTAACTTTGAGAATCTTATAATAGTAAAGACACACTCAAACTAATTTATTTGAAACTAAAGATTCATATAACGTATTTAAGAAAGCAACGCAAGCTTAAATATAAGACGACCTTGCATTCCTAAAGCGTTTCATAAATATAGGCTTGAATGTTACAACTTAAAGCTGCTTAGTACAAAAAACAGTCAAAATTTTGTATATTGAAATCAACCAAAATGATTAGACTATCATTTAATATGAAACTTAAGAAGTGTGTGGTAAACTATTTTTATATATGTTTTAAATATTACTAGTAGGCTGCAGCCAATGGGAAATTTATAAGTTCAATGTACCCCTGAAAAGCAAATGTATAAAAACAATTTAGTATGAAAGAAATCAGCCCATTCTTTCCACGCAACAACAAATTCGCAAATAATTTTTTTTATTGCCAAACCAGGAAACAAAACCTTTGATACTCAGGTTAATATACCTATGAGTCATAATTTAAATTTAATGTAATATAACTTTTTGTCGATGCCAATAAAAGAATTAACGTGGCATTAATCTATCGTTTCAGTTATACTAAACTGAAACAAAAAAGTTGCCACCAGCAAATATTTATTTAAAATGCAAATGTTTAAATTAACGAACAATTTTCAACATACAGTAACATCACTTGCAATCGCGTGCTTTCTTCAATGTCAGAATATGACATTATATTATAATAAGATGCTTAATACTTAATGTTAGTTTTATTTCATATTTTTAAACATTCCATTTTTTACTTCCTTGTACGAAGTAAAAAGGAAGTATTGTAATTGCGAAAAATTACGGGTATCATATTGCAACGAAAATGTCCAATTTTACCGCTATCGAATGCAAGTTAACGATGTTCTTGCGTGACATCTGTACGTAAGAACAGAATGAAGGACTCTTTTTACCCTAAAAAATTATGAAACTGATTTAAAATGAATTCTGAAGAGATTTCTTTCGTGGCGTCTGTACGTACGTACATATGTATATGCGTATCTCGCATAACTTAAAAACGAGCAGCCTCAGAACGTTGAAATTTTGCATATAGGCTTGCTATAACATTTATATGTGCACCTGTTGGTTCCAATCGGCCGCACCGAAAGTATATAAAAATATGTATATATATATATATATATATATCCAGTCTGTTACTCGGCTCAGTGAGCTGTTTTTTATTCTTATATGTTGGTAAATTGTGCATTTTTTGCTTTAAAATGATTGAATTATATTGTTTTTATCTTCTGGTTAATGAGTTTGTGCATTTAGTATATCTGTATGCCAGAATTATAGAATTATCAACAATTTAAAAGTTGTTTACGTGCGGCTAAGCCTAATCATTTTTCCTATGGAAGCCACATTTGTTTACATTTGAAACTCTGGAGAATAGTGAATTCGTTGCAAATCTAGAGAAACTAAGCTTCGCAACAACAAAGATAACACTTTCTTTTATTATTGCGAATTAATCAAGCTTAATCTATTCTGGAGTTTATTGGAGGAAGTAAGTGTTTAAGATCTACTTCGTAATTTTTAATATAGATATTTTGAGTTTTTATGTATTTTTGCCTTGTCGTGTAGTGAGAACTGAATTAATTGAATAAGAAATACTGAATCGTCTGTGAAAAACTATTTCTTTTTTTGTTGTTGTTGTTGTTTGTATGTTTAATTTCTTTTACAGACCGCTTTAGAGTTATTAGAGTATTTGAATAGTACATGTGACAACGATTAGGCGATTAGCGATAAGGCGATGATATACATAAATTTTGTGTATTCTGAGTTATGAAATGAATGCGATGTAACGCTGTTAAGTGCGTCTAGCGCCAGAGTGTCGATATGGTAAACAAATATAGTGAATTTTAAACAGAAAATTTATTCTATTGTGGTTTAAGCACAATCGACGAAGTAGATTTAATTTAATCCAAAAAGTTTGAATGAAAAGCAAAATGCGTATAATTTAATATTCCGTGCAAGGAAGTCATGTGGTGTGCACATCAGATTTTTTTTATTAACAATTTCTACGATTTGAAAGCGAGTGAGCTTTTTGAAATAAAGCATTTTTATCTCCAACACGCTAGACTGTTTCCATTCGGAAAAATGAGTGCGAAAATTAGCCTTTTCAGAGTTTTTAATTAATATCTCGGTTCATTAAATTCGTACGAAGATGAGAATGGTTGAAATGGCTTCCCACTAGATGCTAGGCATATTAAGCCTGTTACGCTTCTTGGAATATTCTCTTAATCAAAAAAAGACATTATGCACCCAGGCACATAGTATATTATTTCTTATCTTGAAAACGCTCTTAAGCTATGCTTTTATATTAAGGATTCAATGCTGCTTTTAATAGCGATAGTAACGTAATATTTAATATGAATCCTAAGTAAGCAGCAATCATTTAAGCTTAAGTAAGCACGAGAAACAGTAGTTATTGTATTCAAAATGAATAGCAAAATCTTAAACGATCATCCATCATTTCATTGTAGATCCCTTCACGTCACACTTTCCGTGACAGATACATCCGTACAAACACCACCGAACATTCTCTACCGCTGCTAAAATATGCATATATATGATCGATTGGTACACCCGTCTAAATTTGCAGTTCTTCGAAGATGCAGGGAAGGGTGGAATTTTCTTTACATCACACACAACGAAAAAAAAATCCAATTTATAAAGCGTTAGGAGAGCACAAACGTATAAATGTCAGATATGCTTCGAGCAAAAACTTGTGATTTTTTCCGCTACGGAAGAAAGAAAGAAGGCGTTCTGCTTTAGATGGGTAGTATCACGCACTACACAAAATGTTCACGCACGTAGACACGCATGACGTTCCAAGTGCTACTTGGAATGTTACTATTTACTGATACGTGAGTTTCGGGAAAACAGAATCTAATTAAATGAAGTAAAAATATGTGGACCGTTTATTATGAAAATGATTTAAGTCAATGTACAGAGAAAAATTGAGAAGTTATTAAGACGCATGATATCGTAAGAATTTCACATTTGCAAATAATTTTAAGATTTATCTTTTAATATAACCATATATTTAGACCTAAAATAAAATCGTTGCAAATAAATTGCACAGTCGCTTATTTTAAAAACATCCAAGTTTATTTTGTGAAAATATGAAGACTATAATTTTTAAAGTCTAAAATAATTGAATCGGTGTCCGCCGAAAACATCGCGGAGAAAGCAACGCAAGACGAAAACGTCGTGGATCAAAACATCATCGGAAAAAAGAAAGCAACAAGAAAACATCGGAATTCTAAAACATCGTGGTACAAAATATCGTCGTCGAAAATAAAGCTCTTCAAAAACTTCGCAGTTTGAAAACATCGTCGTCGAAAATATCGTGGAAAAAATTAAAGTACCTACAAATCATGGCAGGTTTTTTTCAGGTTTTAAAAGATGCAAATATTAATTCGCATAATAATTTGGAAGGTCAAGAAGAACAGAAAGATATTTTTACTTTTATATTTTATATTTTTGAATGAACTGATAAATTTTTGCTGAAAAGTAATATGGAAACTTAAGCATTTTAAAAATGGAAAAGGAATACAGAATTAATGAAACTTATAGCTCTTAATATAATTTTATATTTACATAGTCAGTTAACAAAGATCATTAATAAATTAATCTTTTTTATAAAGTTTTACTCATAACGTTTTATAAAAAATACAGCCTAAAATGTTTAGGAAAAGGAAGATAAATAACTGCATGAGGTTACATCTATAAAAATTGCTTAGTTAAACATGAAATTACTTTCTTTGATGCTTGTCAATCTGATATTATGTTGATGAAAATTATGTCTTGTTTTGTTTCCGTTTATTCTTAAAGTGTCGTTAACATTTCTAGGTAACATTTCTTGTCGCTAACATTCTTAACTTCCCAATCTTTATGCGAACATGCATTTACAACTTTTAAAACCTGAAAAACGCATGTGTGCGATATTATCGTCATGTGATGATTTGTAGATGCTTTATTTTTACCACGATATTTTCGACGATGATATTTCTAATCTCCGAAATTTTTGAACAGCTTTATTTTCGACGGCGATATTTTATACCATGATGTTTTTTCTTTGCTTTCTTTTCTCCCATGATGTTTTGAGTCAAGACGTTTTCGCCTTGCGTTGTTTTCTCCGCGAAGTTTTCTTCCGCTATGTTTTTGCCAAGATGTTTTCCACTGTAACCATTAACCTACTATTAATGGCAGTCAACAGACGTTCTACTAACAGTTCGCGTACTGTCATCCCAGTTCTGTTTAACAGTCAGCAAAATATGTACAAATAATATGTGAAATATAAACAGATACTTATTAGATCCTTCTAATTTTTATACTAAATCCACTAAACTATTTAATTAGTTATGGTTATTTATTTTTGAAACCCCCTTCTAGTGGGTTTTACACAATTTATAAGAAAACATAAACTGAAACGTACTGTTCTCGTACGAAAATTGATAGGCTACTTGACTTACAATACAGGCTACTTATTTGAAGTTAAGAGCTGTCAAAACAGTAGCCTAAAATCAAATTTCAGTTCAGATAACACGCCGAATAGCGATTATGGAAAGTGTTAATCAACAAAAGTCAGCGTAACATTTATAACTTTGCAGGATTAGTTAAGACTTTAGTTTCGAAGGTTTAAATATAGAACCTCCTTTTTCATCTACAGAAGTGCAAATGATAAAAGAGAAGCCAATAATAAGATAAGGCAAAAACTATGAAAAAACGTAAATTTATTGGCGCCATTTAAATCGCTAGCGGGAGATGTTTTTTGAATAAATTTGGCTGAATAAAAATGAAAAATTTGATTTTGTGATCAACTCGAACCCGCGGTCCGAAGACCTCCCATTCTTCTTCCCCTAACATCAGACTCTGTAAAGGACTTTCGGCTTACAGTGTGCTTTGAGGGCCTCCTTTCCGCACAAGCCACCAACGACCGAGCGGTAAAGTCCCCGAACACTGGTAGCTCGGTTCGAAGTTTGAATCCCTCAAATGGGCTAGCTGAATGGGCGTTTTCATGTTTTTCCCCATGTATAAGGTGTTAGAACGCCCTCCATGAAGGCATCCGTCCTCTTAGGCAGATAGTTCTTGAGGCTTTATACACATAAAACAAACCTTACCGCGCATACCCTTTATGTTTACAAACATCCATCTTTTCTCCGGGATTCGACTCCAGGCCCCTTGGTACGGTCCTCAGCGGCATTAACCACTACACTGGCTGGTTCGAAATTGTAACTAACAGTTAAATTTCTGTGAAATATGAATATTTTAAATCTATTCTATTAAAGAAATATTAATTCATTTAGATAAGTTTCAGATATCTGATAAATGAGAAACAAATAAACTGACATACAGTTGTTTTCAATTTGATATATGTTTTATATTAAATCAATGAAATGCAGCAACTCTTAAAGAACTTTCTGTCCCACTCCCTAAAATAAAATTAGAGATCACTGGATGTTGAGTTGGAAAAAGTAGTACAAGTACACTGCTCGACATTGAAAATGCAACACCAAGAAGGAGTGGTCAGAAAATGATGAAATTTGGAAAAAAGACAGAGACAGCAAGCAGCAATAAGTGATCTTTATTTCAAAATGATAGTCAGAATACAGAGCGAGAACGGCGTCGGCTCAGTAGGATGTAAGACCACCGCGGACAGCGATGCACGAAGAAATACGTCTAGGCATAGAGTCAATAAGAGTGCGGATGGTGTCCTGAGGGATGGCTCTCTATTTCCTTTCAACCATTTGCCACAGTTCGTCTACTGAACGAGGCAGGGACAGAGTCTGCAAACGGCTTCGAATCACATCCCACACATGTTCGATTGGTGGCGGGTCAGGAGAGCACGGTGGCCACGGAAGCATCTGTATACCTTGCAGAGCATGTTGGCAGATGCTAGCACTGTGTGGTCGGGCGTTGTCCCGCTGAAAAATTGCATTAAGCAGCCCTTGAAAGTAGGGGATTTCCACTGGCCGCAGTACATTATCCAAGTATCGTTGGGGAGTCATAATGCCCTGAATACGAACTAGAGGTTACCTGGAATCGTAGGCAATAGCGCCCCAAACCATTATGCCACGTTGTCGCGCGGTGGGGCGTTCCACAGTTACTGCCGGAATAGATCTGTCTCCACGTCGACGCCACACACGTATGCGGCGACTGTCACTGGATAAACAGAAGCGTGACTCATCTGAGAACACGACGTTCCGTCATTCTATCATCCACATCGCTCCAGTTCGGCACCATTCTAAACGTTGGCGTCTGGGCAGTCTTCTTAAAGGACGCCGTGAGTGCAGGCCACGTTCAACCAATCGATGGGAAATGGTTCTCGTCGACACGGGAACATCCAGGGTATTTTACACATGCTGCAGAATTGCGTACAAGTGACTTGAGGGACCGCCACAGCTTGTCGGCGGATGCGTCGTTCCACGCGTGCTGACGTCACTCTGGCTGCACCTGCACCCTTCCTTCTTCCCCCATTCCCTTGTTCCAGCCATGTTCGCCATAGCCGATGCACCGTGCTCGCATCCATGTGGGTATAAGCTGCAACATGTTGTAAGGACCAATCCGCCCTCCTCAGTCCGATCACCATACCCCTCGTAAGATCGTCTATCTGCTGGAAGTGCCTTCGTTGACGGCGGCCTGGCATTCTCTCTTATTACACGTATCCTCCGGGACAAAAACCAACTTTCTTGGATAATTCGTCTGGCAGAAATAACGACACGAATAATGGCCATTCTGCACGTTCCTTCCCTTATATGCTTACTTCCCTTATCCCTTACTTCCCGTGCGTCGGAGAGCTGCGCATTTCACATCATTCGCATAACTCAGTGACGTGCATCTACTCTAAAATGTGCATAAATTTCTGACCACTCCTTCTTGGTGTTGCATTTTCAATGTCGAGCAGTGGATTATCGCATCTTCAACCGATTTTTCTCTGAGGAGTACCATGCATGAGTAACGTATCCAGAAGTAATATTTTTAAATATAATAGTACAGAAAAAACAACACAATCTCTCTCTTACAAATGGTATGTTGCGTCATAAAACAAATAAGCAAAAAAAATCGATTAGATGTATCTAACACAGCCTAATTTTATGTTAATATTAATAATAATAGTTATATTTTATTTATGATATTACCTACTTAGCTTATTCGAAAAATTCATCTGACACTTGAGCCAAGGTATTTTTTTCCTAAACTGTCACCATTTTAAATAAATATATATGTATCTTTTCCCGATATAATTTAAAAAAATATATGTCGGCTTAATAATTCAGTTTTTAATTTCATCGACCTATGCTCTTCAGTGGTATAATGGGGAATTACTGCCTTTCTCCATACGTTCGCTAGGGGTGTGACTAATAGAATGTTTGGATAATAACTGGGAAATCAGTGGTTTGAATCCTGGAGAGTAATTTATCAGGTATACTGGCATAGAAAAACCTAAATGTGTATGTAGTACTGATAAAACATAATTGTATATATAGTGTGATAAATAATTTGATAAAACTCGTACTCACTCTATAAAATTTCCAAACACATTGTAATGTTCGGACAGTAGCTTTTATTTCATAACCCTCGTACCTTTTCATTACTGAAACGCGAGGACACACACACCTCAGATTTTCGTTTTGTCACAGCACTGCTTGCTGGAGGCATTTTCCATCCTTCGTCGTTCATAAACCAGGGAGGTAAGACTGGATAGCGACCACCACCTGAATTGTCCGATTGGGTTTCGTACCTCCCCCAGTCACATTTACGTACGAAATTGTATCATCCTACCTTACGATTGTTCTCGGTGTGTTGCTGGTAGCACGACTAATTAGTAAACATAGTTCGAACTTTCGTTAACCACAGATACGTTTTAGGTCTCCTTGCTTCAAAAAATATAACAGCTCTACAGTGTGAATATTGGGTCAAGTTTCAAACTTAAAGAAGTACAACTGAGTAAAAACTGTAAAGAAAATAACCACACAACCAGTCCCAAGATTACGAATTTGTTACTATAAAGGTTGGTTGGTTTGGTTTAATTTGATTTATTTAATTATGGAAAATCATTCGAGGGCTATCTGCCTGTAAGAAATCATTCGACAGACTCTCAAGAATATCCATACTACTGATTTTAACTTATTCCCAAATGTCTTGTTTTGCATCTCCTTTCTCATATTGCCAGTATTTCCCAATACTGATTGAATATCGACAACTTATTGTTATTATTTATATTGTTGTTATTAGAAGCGTCCTCTAATTGTTAGTACTGTTTTAACATATGGGCAACTGAAATGTTGTTGAGGATGAAACTGCCAAACTAAACAAAGGAATCTACAATAGTTAAAACATCGAATCATATAATTTTCTTTTCCGGCTTGTTTATATTCTATTCATGTATCTCAAATGCCTATGTGAGACATATGTATTTCCAAAACAATGAAGGTGGGAATTTCATAGAATCCAGTTATACTACTAGGTGTGTATACGGGAGCGCGACAGCTCTGCATAAAAAGAATCTATAAAAAAGGTTTATAAAAAATCATGAAAATGCCGATAAAGGACAATGTCTTCGCCGTATTTTCTAACAAATCAAACTACTTACTTGTATTTAGCCATCGTCTCCATTTGGCTCCTGAAACAACTGTAAAGAGATAAATTAGAAAATCTATTGACATTAAATTATGCATTTGAATTATTTGCAAACCTAAGTACAATCTCAAAGAGAAAAATAAAAACGCCCCTTTGAAAAGACAACGATACTTAGAATCGTGAATAATATGAATAATATCGTCCTTTACACGAGCATGGGCATCTGGAAGATCTAATTTGGAATTTGGAATTTCTTTTATTATCTATTTCATATTTTGTAAAATTTCAAAGAATTTTTTATTAAAAAACTCAACAGTTTCAAAGCGAGCAGTGGCAACACTGTAGGGACACCTACATTTTGTTTCCCTCATACGAGTAATATTTTAAAACACAGATTAAGCGAATGATAAATAAACAAATACAAAAATGAATTTAAGAGATTTGTGAATAACCAAGTTGTTACTTATCTCACTTTTCAGACAGTAACATCAGATCACACTCACGAAACTCACCTTGGCAAGAAGTGTAAAAGAGCGCTTATCGTTATCAAGAGCATTGAGCACCATACAGTATGGACAGTATGACTTTGCTCAGTTTTGCCCCTTCCCGAATTTTGAAGGAGAGAACCCCGGAAGGAGGACTGGTCCGAGAGTCTCTTCCCCCTCTTCCCATTCCATCAACCTCTTTAGAGGACTTTCGGATCGCCGTATATTTAGTGCCCCATGCCACACAGACACTATACATTTACAAACATCCATGTCTTATCTGGATTCGTCATCAGTCTGCTTCGCTAACCATTATCCCGGTTGGGCGTAACCAAGTAAATAACTAAGTAAAATAATTTAATGAAATCTGACGTCAAAATCATTCTTGCAAAGAGATTTTAAATTCTGTACTAATTGTGCTTAGTTTTCATGCAAAAAATATGAGTATATTGTTTAACATTTCCATGCTCTTTCAAAGAATCTGAATATCAATGTTTATAAATGGAGATTTTATCGGAAGCTTAGCAAATTCTCAACATGAATACATAATTTATTTCTTACATTTCCCACAGTTCAGGCACATTTTCATTTCATAATTCTTCAAAATACGGCATCCAAATTATATATTAATTAGTGTAGTTGCTTACGGAAGTTCAGCACCAGAGTAAGCTTTCTTCCGCAAATTACAAGCAGAACTAAGACAGCATTTATTTCAGTGTTTAGTCTAGAGAAAACCGGATTGCAGTTACTCCTTCTGTTTATTTAAACGTTTCAGGTAGAAATGAGCGTAAACTAGCTCTGAATCACGGTCATTATTCGAACTGCTCTAAAATTTAATCCGGAGTTTAAAGGATTACATTCTACGTAGTCTTTAATAGACGGAAACATTCATCACGGTTAACTTAACATTTCTCTTAACATCTCTGTCTTCAAACACACACAAATATTTGGACCGTCCATTACGATTTCATCAGAACGTAGAGCGCAAATGTTAATATAGACAGTCTCCAGCGTAACGCCTGGGTAGTTTAGAATGATGAAAGCTTCTTTGTTGACAGTAGACGGTGAACTGTTTACCCCGAATCCCAACAACTGAGATTACTTTAAGGAAATGTTTCGACGGTTCTCTAGATGTCTGTGCCTAAAGTAACTATAAATGATTCTTACAGGTTGGAATGCATCCACTGTTTTCCTCGTTGTCTCTCTTTTATTTAGGAGTAAAATGGTTAACGTGTATCTTTCACATTAGATGTTTGTCTAATTTGTTAAGTTTAGACAAATCTTCGGATTCTAAAATGAACAGCCCAAATAAATTATAGGAAAATTTTAACTCTTCTAGCAAAATTTTATTTTTATTTATATTTATTTATTACCCCCAAAAGGGACATTATCGAAATGGCATTTTGTGTTGAATCACTATAAAAAATGTATAATGTTTCAATGTTGCCACCAAATTTAATTAAGTTTAAAGAAATTAAATAATGAAGAATCTGCATGAACGTATGTATAATTCTTGCATTGTGGAAAAACACCGATACCTAGAGCATAAAATTTTGAATAAAGTAGTCCTCCACCCTAACATGGGCATAGCCCAAATTTGAATTTCGAATTAGTTTTATTATCTGTTTCATAGTCTGCAAAGCATTAACGAATTTTTGATTAACAAACTCAACGATTTGAAAGCGAGCAGTGACAACACTATATAGAAAAATACATTTTAATCTCCAGCCCGCGATATTGTCTATCAGAAGTTCTATGATAATTTGATATGAAAGATATGCTGTTTTTAAATATTTTACGATTTTGCTGTTGGATCGAATTTTAGGTGACGTAAGCGTCAAGAACGGGATCTTTAATAAATAAAGTAAACACGCAAAACGTTAATAACGAAAAGAGAAAAGAAAATGTTTCGTAAAGCCATCTTAATAAGAAAATTGAACACTGATATGATGATTTGATGAAAGACTGGGAAAAACGTGGATGCAACTACTTGACTCTGCATTGGAATTCTAAACGTATACAGCTATGTTGCTTTCAAAATTTTTGTAATTTTGCTGTTAAATTGTATATGGTGCAAGTGCGATGAAAATGCTGCTTAGTAATAAAGCTAAAAAGACAAAACACATGGGTTAGTAGGAGTGAGTGTTACAACAGACTTGTAAACTGTGACGTCAACGACAGAGTGAAGAACCTTAAAAATCTCTTTAGGCGGCCGTTAAAATATGAAAATTATTCAGACTTTTTTTAAATTTTTATTTCTGTTTTTTTCTTATCATTTTATATTTTTCATATCTACATTTTTTAATTCATAAAATTTTAATTTCACTTATTAGATAATTTTTATACCATGTTATAATGGCATTCGACCTATTTTATTTCCAGTAACACTTCGAGATATTCGCGCATGTAAAAATTCTTGGGATAGCATTTTTCATTAGTCGACCCTGTTCTGTAACCTTTATCTTTGATAGCCAGGTATAAAAAATGTAATTGATAATGAGTTGACATAATGAGAACTGTAGATTTGACCGGTAGTTTAAAATTATCAAAAGTTAAATTTATTACCTTTCGGAAAAAAATCAATAAATAAGGGACAAAAAATGTAGTTAAGAAGGGAAAATGAAGTTTGAAAAGTAGGCTTTTCGGAACAACCTTTCTTGAATATGATATTTGGTAACTTTTGAGATTACTACAATTATTAGGCAACTTACACCCTTAATTTTTTCGAATAAAATTTAACATCTTCGAAGAGTGATCTCATTTCTCTTTGATTTTCGAATCGAAGAACCCGCATAGGATTCCTGCAATAATTTATAAATTTCCTAGCATTATCTTCGAGTTTCATTCCATATCCTCAAAGGAAAGGTTGCTTTGCTCTCTATGATGTCGGGGCTATCGTCCAATATGGCGAACACGTGCTGTTAGTGAATATGTTGGTAGCTATTGACGTACATTTCTTATTACGAGTTACTGGTTATTTGTTTGAAGTTTCAGATTCCTGCAGTTGATTATGAAATTCATTGCAGGAAGATGTTATTCATGGATATCTTTTTTAAGTATGGTTTAATTGATTTCTTATGGTACAGTAAGCGAGGATTATCCTAATATCTTTCCCTCCCTTTTTAAATGAAGCCGAAATTATAAACTACAGAAATTTGCACATTACATTATAATTTTAATTAGTAAAACTACTTATATAATTTTTAATATATAATTGATTCGTGATTCTTTTTATTTGAGTGATGAAAGGAAAAGGTAGGTCTGGCGATTATCTTCTACCCTCAAGAAAGAAAAGGGGTTCAACTCCGTCGACAGATACGCACATAAACACATTAGAATGAATATAATAATTGAATTTAACTGCAAGACATTAATTGTTACTCAACTGAAATCCAAATAGAGATTATTGACGTATAGCAGCATACTACACTGAAAAGCAAATATAAGGAACTAATTTCAACCGTAAGGGATCAAAATTATACTGATTTTGGAAATTTGTACCAACAAGCAATTTTCAAATTTACATGATTTGGCTGTCAGATATTGTTAAAGGGTTGCATCAACATATGTTTGTGAACAAACGTTTTCTGTTATAAACATAATAAAATCTAAATATCATTCAAGTTTAACTGATATGTACTTAAAACACTCAATTTGTTAGCATCTTCAAGCATTAATCCTAATATAAGATGACTTATTTAAAAAAGAAAACTACACATTCGAACACCACATTATTTAAGTACTGACTATTTAATAGTTATTTAGAATTAAATGTTTTAAATTATTCAACTTATAAGGTATTTCTCCTGCCTTCTTCGCATGCCTTGGTGTTGAAGTGGGCAGCACTTATTAAGCAATTATTTTTCCTTTTGCATGGCTAGGCGATAAACAACGTCTCCCCTTATAAAGATAGAAAAAAAGTGTTTTTTGGCCCACCCTGAGATAGAAACTAATAGATTCTGCTTTCCTGTCAAAATTCAAGTCAAAACTACTAACAGCATGCTTAATTTATGATACATTTTGCAAAATTATGGAAACGAATCGAGTACATAGTAACGTATCATAATTAGATAAATTATGTACTTATATAGAGAGAATCTTCATCATAATAAGCATGCGGTACTGAACAAAGCAAGACTACCGTTGATTTACTACTAGTTTAACCAGTTTTTCAATCCCAGTGAACAGATTGCCTACTCGAGCATTTCCGTAGATATCCCTATGTGTGATGTGATTCAGCGATGTTTCCTTTGAAAATTCTTACGACGGCATCCCTGTTCATAGGTAAGTCTTAATGGTCTTTAACATACTCAATCTGTTTAGTATAAAAATGATATTCAAAGTAACACATGTTCGAGTATGTCAAAACCAGGAAAAGAAATCAGATTTATTTTTTATATCAAATTTAATGTATAGCATAATATAATGTATGGCATATATAATACGTATTTAATGTATAGCATAATATAATGTATAGCATAGATAATATGTATTTAATGTATAGCATTAAGTCATACCTCGAATAGACTATGGTATGAATATGTTGCTGCATTAATGTGACAGCAATTGCAACTGAACTGAGGTTTCATTATTCTTGCATACTGAACTAATTATTTATATCAAGATTATTAAAAAAGACGCCAGAGTAAAATTAAACTAATGGAACGCTTGCGAAGATGTATTATCCTATTTCTTAAAGAATTTCATTCAATTTTTATCTGTTTGGAGCGTAGTAGTAAATAGTAAGAGGTCTTATTGTTCTTAATTACTCTACAATATTTATTACATTGTTAATTATTGCCACAATTTATGGAATACTATTGTTTATTAGAGTATTTAATAATAAAGTTAAGTAATACGAGACATAATTATTCATGTAAATAAGGTAAATATTTCCACTAGTTCATTTTCTTGAATTTCAATATAACATTCAATACAACATGCTACACATCAGATATGCAATAAAGTAACAGTAATCAGAAGGCTGTCGAAACTACGGAAGATCTTCTTTAATATTAGCGATCGGGATTCTTCAGTACGGTGAAGCTTTTCTCATAACTATTTGAAACTAGCTAACTAATTATACATCTGCGACCATCTTTTCGTCGCCGATCTCTTTATACGTATCAAACTGGTAATGCATATTAGCATTCAAAAATATCGTGCGTCGATCTATGTATTTAAATGAGAAAATTGTAGATTACGAAATATAGTAATAAATATATGTTAATATAATACGCTTGCTTTACTTATAAAATAAAAACGCCCATCGATAAGTAGTTATGAAATCCAGATATTACACGAGCAAGTTTTGCTTTTGAAACGTTTCAGCATGCTTTATATTAGATAAATGACAAATTATATTTTTTTCTGACAGGCGCAATCTTAAACCCTTGTCACGATGAATTTTGTGAGCTTGATATCAGAGACCTAATTTGACATCACTGTCGATTGGTAGGGATGAGCTACAAACAAACATATTTCTTTGTAACAAGTGTTTTTATCTTTAGAATATACACGAACGGTACATGTCACTGAGAGTGAAACATTTTAAGTAATTACATATAAAACGTGCCATGGTGAAGAACTTTTAATTTACGAACTAAATATATATATTAGTATGCATTTCGAACTTGTAGCTTTGGGTGACGCACAGTCATATTAAAATTCCACAACGGGTGACTAACGGTGAACAAGAATATTTAAAATTCATCTCTCGTTTAAAGAACCTTAAGAATCCTAGATTGAAACGATAGCATAATTAAAGTTTCAGACAGGAAGTCCTTTTTAGTGCAGAATTGTTAGAATTTGTTTAAAGAACATGTTAATGAATTTTTCACGCGTGTAGAACATTCATAAGGACTGTGAGTATAATAGAATTACAGAATTATAAATGAAAAGGAGAAATATGGAAGGTAAGTCATATTAAATGTTGTTTTAAATAGAAATACCTTAAAATTCAATAGTAACAAAATATTACATTACTGAATTTCTTTAGCTTTTTATCCGAGACGTTACTTTAAAAAGATTCTATTTATGTGTAAGTTTATTTAAAATTTTAACTGAATAACCATATTTACCGATAATTATAAACATTATACTATCTAAAAACACAATTAATTTCATAAAATAGCTAAACAAAATACGGACTACATCACTGCAGTTACTGAAAAATGAGAAAATGTCTATGTACGGATTTTTTAAAGTTACTTAAAAAGGAAATATCACTAATTACTGACTCTCTAACAATAATCTTTGATATTGAAAAGAGTGTTTCAATACTATTCTTTGACTCAATGTTTTTTCAATTCCTTGTGCTTCCGATTTGAAATATAAATCAAATATATTCGCAGTTCAGATTATGCAAACATAAGTGAAATAATCCCTTTTGCAAAAAATACATTTTTTTAATGGCGGGCACTAGCTTTCGACACTACTAAGGCCAGAAGCGGTGGTAATTTTACTATGGAAAAGCAACTTAAATGGCAGCCACCGTTACTTCTTATGAAGAGACAGACAATTTACATCCATACCTTCTCCGGGATTCGAACCTGGACCCTTCAGTACGGCAATCAGAGTCACTTTCCGTATGGGCGGCTATTAAAAAACTAGTTTTTCTACCAAGAAATATGTAATTAGTAAAGTTACTTTTTATAATAATAAAGATAATTTTTAAAAACAGACAAAACCGGCTCTTAAATATTTGTCAGAAAGTATAAAACTAAAACAGTTTCAGTCAAATTAAAAATAAATTAATAAATAAAATATTATTAATATGTAAAATAATGCAACTATATTTCCCTGTTTTTTAAATGGAGAGTGTACCTTTTAAGACCCTGGCATACGAAAGTTTGTAGCAAATGACATCATTTTGTATATGCCCTATCTGAGCTATTGAAATGTTTAATTTATCTTACGTAATTTTTACTATATAAAGACCAGATATTTTTGACATATTGGACTACGTAAAATATTTGCTACTTCTTTGTTATAGTCTCACCCCACCATATTTGTCGGTTTTAGATTTGCACCAAGATCTCAGCTGTAATTTCACCAAGCTCGTGAAGCGTGGCTGTAACAATAAATAACAGAATATATAATAATAATAATAACATGTCATTTTATAAGAATATTTTTAAGAATCCTTATCTTTTTTATTATTATATCATTGTCTGTAATGGTTTCAGTCAACTGCAGCACTTTCATTAATATCGTCAACTCTTCTGCCCAAGAATACATAAATCTAACAGCAGTGGCGAACGGAACCGCTGATCCAATTTCCAACAGGGACGCACTTTTTATTTTTGCAATTTAAACATTGCACTTCCAAATGGTTTCGTCTTTAACATAAACTTTCATGTTGTAGCCATTTTCGTATGCTCGGTTCTGAGGTAAAATTAAGTAACGAGGTGGACCTCATTACTTGGTAAATTAAAGATTGTTAAAACTATATTAACAAAAATGAAACCAATGAATATATTTTGAAATAAAAAAAATGCAAATTTGAAAACTTTATCAAAAATGACTAATACACTACCCGACATTGAAATTGCAACTTCAAGACGGAGAGGCCCGAAAATTACGCAAATTTCAGTGTAGACGCACGTCACCGAATTATGCGAATGATGTGAAATATGCAGCTCTCCAGTGCACGTTGAGAAAGATATAAGGGAAGGAACCTGCAGAATGTTCAAATTTCGTGCCGTTAGTTCTGCTAGGGACATTATAGTAGATAATGTAATCTTGTTCTCAGAGGAGGCGCGTAATAGCAGAGAATGCCAGGCCGTCGTTAACCGAGGCACTTCCAAGAGACAAACGATGTTACGAGCGGCATGGTGATGGGACTGATAAGGGGAGTTTGGTCCCTACCGAAAATCTCAGCTGACCCACACACCTGAACGCATCCGCAGTGCACCGGCTGTGGCGACGATGGTTGGAACAAGGAAATGGGGCAAGTTCGAGGGGTGCCGGTGCACCAGAGTGACGTCTACACACGTGGATCGACACATCTACCAACAAGCTGTGGCGCACCCGCAAGCCAATTCTCCCTCCGTTCTGCAGCATATTCAAGACACCCTGGATGTGGGCACTCGTGGAGTCCGTTACGAAGACTGCCATTGACCTCACATCATAGACCAACGTCTGTAATGGTGCTGGGCTCGAGCAATATGGATGGCGGAATTCCACAGGGTCGTTTTCTCAGATGAGCACGCTTCTATTTCTCCAATGATAGTCGTCACTCACGAGCATAGCGTAGATAGGCCAAATCGAGCAGCAATTGCGGAACGCCCCACCGCGCGACAATGTATAATAGTTTAAAGCGCTTTTGCGTGCGATTTCAGGTCACCTCTAGTTTGTATTCAGGGCACTATGATTGGCCAACGTTACGTGGATGACGTGCTGCGGCCAGTGACAATCCTCTACCTTCAGGGAGTGTCAAATGCCATTTAGCAGCAGAAAACGCCCGACCGCACACTGCTCGCATCAGTCAACGTGCTCTGCAGAGTATACAAATGCTTCCCTGGCCACCGTTCTGTCCTGATCTCTCACCAGTCAAACGCAATTACCGTTCTGTCCTGATCTCTCACCAGTCAAACGTAATTGGGATGTGAATGCACGCCATTGCCGCGTTCATACGACGAAGTGTGGCAAATGGTTGATACGGAATAGAAAGCCACTCCTCAGGACACCATCAGTAGTCTCACTGACTCCGTACCTAAACGTGTTGCTTCGTGTATCGTCGTCCAATTCGGTCCTGCATGTTTAAAATAATTATCTTAAAGATTATTTTTAACAACAGACCAGCATCCCTGCTTTTTTTTAATTATTTTATTAAGAAAGGCATCATATGCAAATATTTGCAGTGAAGCAAAGTATAATTTAATTGTGAGCTTCGGATTACAGTAATTGTTCACGTCACGGTTAGATGTTTTTTTTACTCTACCTGCCTCAGTCATAGGAGTTGATGAATTGGTGAGCTTCGTTGGCGTAAAATGCGCCAACACATTGCTCTGGTCTATACTATTAAGGTATTATACTATGCAATATCATTGCCTAAACTAGTTATGTATCTTATCGCTAAATGCACTATATTATTGTACTATTATATCATACATTGCCATTTTGCTTATTGTTATGTCATATTTAATCACTGCATTATACGATTCCAAATACATCAGGTCTAAAATATCATGTTGTTTCACAATATGTAATTCTGACAGCGTAAGAATTGTACTGTTAGTATGTACTAAAGTACTAATTATATGCTCCTGTGACGGTTCACATATAAAGTAATTACTAACAGTATATATTCTTGATTAATGATCACCAAAGTATTACACTATTCTGTTGTGAGATGTAACACATCACATATAAAAATGCATCTATTATCACTTAAAATATATATCTATGTGTTCTTATTTATGTATTTCTAACGCATATAAAAATTGAAACAACGTTTATGCATTTAAAGTATATATTTTGCATTCCGTGGCAGTCTACTCAAGATTATTGTAACCTAACTTTACATGAAGCATAATCTTATATATCTTATGTAACAATTCATGCAAGATTAAGAACAATTAACGGCGTTTGATCTTGCAGCCACTACCTTATTGTAGTCGCTACTTATCGTTTTCTTCACTGATCAGGCGTCATTTCATTCGTTTTTACTTTACCTAAGGTCGGAAGACTTGTCAGTAGCATAACCCACTGAGCCGATGCTGTTCTCTGTATTATGTACATCATTTCGAATTAAAGATCACTTACTATTCGTTGCTGTCTCTCTCTTAGCATTCTTGGTGCTGCATTTTGAATGTCTGGTAGTGCATATGAACGCCGAGAAAGCAAAAATGCAACACCCTGCTAATATACTATTAAGTGAAGAGATATATGAACACGCAACCGGTGTTAATATACGATCACGTGGCGAGATACATGAACACGCAGATAGATTTTGGAGAGATATCTCGTTTGATTGGCGATTCAATCTCGTAGCACGCTATAACAAAGGAGTACCAAATATTTTCTCACTGGTATTTATTTTTTCTAAAAGAAACTTCTAAATTATTTTAACTTTGTATAATTTTACTTCTGTGTGTCAAGTAATAAAATTGTCGTTTAAGGTAATACCTTTTTGTTTATATTTGATTCACTTCCAAAATTTGGACCATGGCTCTGTGAAAAGCCGTTCGAAGGATATTTAGCCCTTAAATATTTTTTAAACACCCTATAGTAATGATTGCTTCATAAAGACGTGCGTAAAATTTTAGGTTATATTTATCGATTTCTATGATTTAAGCTAGAAAATTAATTATTACTTACATTTCTAGTTCACTGTACTACTAGGAGGTATAAAAATTTAGAGGAAGTAAGGAAAAGGCAATAAAGACAATGTTTATAATGGAAACCTAATTTAACTGCTTAAAATATTTATTTCATTTCTTTTACAATTAAAGAAATTTGGAAATACTTTTGCATAAATGTCGATCCGTACCCCTCCTTCAAAGATTGCATGCTATCAAGAATAAAATAAAAATTCAGAGATAAAACTATTCTTTTTATGTACTGGGAGAGATGCTCACAGAAAACATTTCATTTCTAGTACTTCTAAACGAAACGCCGATGTTAATTAATTCATGTTTGAGAAAAAACATTAATTTTATAAATTTATTTAATTACATTTATGCTTCCAGTTTATCTTTCATATTCATTTTTACGAAAATGATATTTGTAAGATTTGCATTAGTAATTTTCAGTAAACTGTTAATATCAAATCAATTCTTTATATAACACGTATGTATCACAGCAGTCTTCATAGTTTATATTAAATATTAAATCCACTACATAAATATGGATATTTCAAACACTACATTAACTGATATAAAAAAAAAATTCAGAGCCGATAGTTAAGAACTCTTTGAGAAAACCCGTGTTAAGAACGTGTATGCTAATTTAAGTTACGCAGTTTACTCTTATCAAAATTGCAATTTTTGCTTTCACCGCCTCTGGAGATCACCATTTGAGTATTTTAATGTGTTTAGAATGTAAATGGGTTACATGTTTCCAGGCGCGTGCGTAGCGTAGCAGATTTTGATGAAAGGAAGATTTGCTTTCCATCCCCAAATAAATAAATAAATAAATAGCATTATAAATGAAAATGGTTTTTCTTGGGAAATTGTTAAGCGATGCTTAAAAAAGGCGAAGAATTAATAAAAACATAATTTAGTATTCGCGACTTTTATGCATATTAATTTTTTCCCTTCCCATTTATATCCAAACATTCATGGCGCATTTATTTAATGGAATTTAATATTTAAAAATTAAAGGTATTCCTGACATTAGAGGGGTCTTATAAAAGACTTCATCGTTAGGAAAGTAGAAATTCTAATTTAAGCATAAGTATGATGAATGGAGAAGTAATTATTTTTGGAAGTGTATGTTAAGGATAAAATACCTCATTCCTTTTTCCACATGGAAGACAGGTTCCCGAAGAAACTGTGCAATTCACAAAAATCCAATTTAAAGATCTTTCATGTGAAAACCAAATGCACAAAATTGTTTGCAGAACACAGTGTTATAGATTAACTTAATCACAGTTTGTAATTTGCACCATATGCACTAGAAATGCAATTAAAGTTTTGCATATTTCATTATACAAATACGTATTGGCAGCTATGTATTAGAAGCGCAGAATTTTAAATGAAAATGCTAGGTTTTAAAATAATTTAACGGGTCTTGAAGCTCTATAATTTTCAAGCTATAAATCGCAAGTTTTTGTAATGTTCACGTTACAAAATCTTCAATTTTTAAGTACGCGTGTGCGAAATGTTTTATAATACATTATGTACAAATAAAAAATCCATTTTCAAAATGGCAGTTTGCAGAGAAAAGTTTCGTTTGATTCATGTGATTACGGCAAAGCCTCGACGGCTATCTGTCTAAGGGGATGGATGACTTCGTGGAGAACTTTCTAAGGGAAATTGGCCAATATACACGCTACACATGGAAAACACATGCTGCGCCGGGCAGCCAGCCCGTTCGCGGGATTTGAACCACAGAGCGAACTACCAGCGTCAGCGGTTTTACCGCTTGTCCTCTGGCGGGACGATCCCAGAGGAAAGCGGAAAGCGCTTTGTGTTTTGGAACATGAAACTACTTATCCTTTATTATCATGCAACTTAAATTTCGAAAACAATGTAATACAGTTCCACCATGCCACTAGAGCATTTTGCTATTGTATCGAAAATTTAAAAACACTGATTTCCTGATAAAATCATCGAATGGTCAAGCATTTCTAAGGAATAGTGAGTGCAAATTTAAACGTTTCAATAAAAGTTTACAAAAACCAACAAATCGCGTCAGCTTCGAAGTTAATATTCCGGAGATAAATACTTCAAAGAAATTTCGACGGTAATATTTCTGAAACCTTATAGTTTGTGGATATTGCAACATTTAAAACCAGGAAATTAAAACAAACACTACAAATGTGTTTACTGTATGCGAAACATTACAAGACTACAATTTCTCAGCCGTTCGATATCCAGTGCCGAAACTATGTCTCGTTTGTGCGAAATGGTAAACTGTCAAAATGTATAAATGTAGCACATAAATAAGTTTCTTATACTTGTTGAACAGGAACTGAATTCGCCAAGATTAAAATTATTCTGCCTCATTTCTTAGACGAATGTCTGTAGGCCCTTTCTTTTTTTTTTGACAGCATTGTGCAAATAGATCCGATATAGTACGCTGTAAATCTGATTTTTCTTTTCTCAAATAATGACGGTCAAAACTTCTCAAAATGATTCAGAAGCTGGCAAGATGAAATTACACCTCACAGGCACAATGAGCCATCACTTCGCTACCTCAATGATATGCTTCAGGTCCACCGATTGCTCAGTACGGAAAAAATGCTTGTTCAGATGGACACTACGCATAGTACGTCAAGAGAGTCGACTCAGACCCAGGCCGCATTAATAGTACAAAATATGAGAACGTCTCTTGCCAGAAGCCTTTCACAGGGGCTGAAACCCAATACAATAATTCTTCTTGAATTAAACATATAGCGTAAACACAGAATTTCAGACTTGCAGTACCTTTAAGAGTTCCTGTTAGCCCTGAAATAACCACTATAGAAACAGTAGTTTAAATGCTATGAAAGCAGTTAATCTCTCCCATACTAACCACTCCCAACGCATATACAGAGTTCGAATGGGGTCGAGAAAGCTTGACCCATTCGAAGGGGGTCGGGCCCAATTAGCCTCATAAACGGAAGAGCTCACTTACGCGCTGCCGCCCTTGAATCATATCGAAAGAGGACCATATTAAAGTCTCCCAAAATTACTCCAAGTGATTTTTTTATTAAGGTTTTGTTAAAGCAACGTTTACGCACCCGCTACTTCACGACTGCCTTACAGCTACTTTTGTGACCATCAGCGGGAATGTATGTCGTCAGAATTTGAGCACCGTTTTGGTGTGTGTTGTATAACATCAAAAGCACACATGAATCACTGATACCATGTAGCATTTATTTTTTTAATTGCAGAAGGGTATAAAAGTATAACGGTTATAAAAGGTATAACGACTACAGACAAATCTACTACAGAAAATAGAACACTGTTTCCAATAACTTCTACGCATGAAAGCTAGAGAACAATTTTAAGTTTTTAAAGAAAAGGAGAAGAAGAAAGGGGAAAAAAGAAATCACAATATTTTAATTAAACATTGTGGGTTTCTGATCCCTTAAATATGCTTTAATTTAATTCAGATATACTTCATGAAACAAATATGATCTAATTAAATTGTCACATTCTCTCCAGTGTAGCCACTTCATTTCGAAATAAGCAGGACTTAACAAAATGTTATTCTAAACCGTTTTCATCATATTCTTCCATTGATTTAGATTCAATCATTAGATTTTTGATAAATCACTTTCATCTAACATTTGCGTTCTTCCATTTAAAATTTATTTTTTACTTAAATGCGCTTTATCAAGCAAATAAAAGTAAAATTTTATATTTTTTTAATTATTTGAATACAGCAAAAGCAAAGGATATATTCATAATGCGAAAAACGAAATAGAATAAGTGAGAGTTACTGTTTTACCGTAGCGTTTGATTTGGAGATTACATTGCCGAAATACGTATTTTCAAATCCAAATCTACTTCAAAACCTTTGGTCACAATAATATCTGTAGAATAAATATAAATTTTAAGATTTGCTCCTAGGGCACGAATAATTTTAATAGTTGAATTTAGAGTGATATTTTTAAAAAGCATACCCTTTTTTAACAGAGTAAAATGAAAACAAAGAACGAAAAATTCATTTTTTCTTATTTTGTATTGATTGAAATTCGTAGAAAATTTCGAGTAAAGAAATGAAAAACAGAATTAATTCTAAACCTGAATATTTTACCATTAAATTGTACTCTTATTTTGGTAACGTAATATTTTCGACCATCGCCAATATTATTTCTCAGTTACAAATAAATTAGTTTTATTACCTATCAGTATGAATATTTTACTTAGCATACGGTGTATTAATGTATTTTATGACAGCGTAAACTTGCAAGCTCATAAAAAAGTCCGTTTGCTTTATTTACCACTTCAATTCTCTCATCTACGTATCATCCTTTTTAGTCGCACACTTGATATTATACTAGGTTTTTGTTACATTTCCGAGTGTATATGACTAATTGTATATAAAAACGAGTGATTACTTATAGTCACTAGACTAATATTTATGTTAGAAATCATAGGCTCAGTAAAAATAAGTTAATTTGTTATTTTCTATTCCGTAAGTAGCAATATGCTACAATACATACAAAAGCATTAGCTTTCCTGTATTTGGAAGAACCCAATTAACTGGAGCTACTTATAATCAGACGCGAATATTTAAGAACAGTACATGAAATATTACCAACCCAACACAAATATTGCGCGGAGAATATTGAACCAAGAAATAGTAAATTAACACACGATTTCTTATATTGTACAATGCTATAAT